>OY992885.1:4955297-5236882 GCA_963921405.1 Cepaea hortensis | reverse complement strand
GTTGTGAGAGAGAGAGAGTGCGAGAGAGAGAGTCGGTGAGAGAGAGAGTCAGTGAGAGAGAGAGTCGGTGAGAGAGAGAGAGAGTTGTGAGAGAGAGAGTGCGAGAGAGAGAGTCGGTGAGAGAGAGAGATTCGGTGAGAGAGAGAGTCGGTGAGAGAGAGAGAGTTGTGAGAGAGAGAGTGCGAGAGAGAGAGAGAGCGTCGGTGAGAGAGAGAGAGAGTTGATGAGAGAGAGAGAGTCGGTGAGAGAGAGAATACGAGAGAGAGAGTTGTGAGAGAGAGTGCGAGAGAGAGAGAGTCGGTGAGAGAGAGAGTGCGAGAGAGAGAGAGAGTTGTGAGAGAGAGAGTGCGAGAGAGAGAGAGTCGGTGAGAGAGAGAGTGCGAGAGAGAGAGAGAGAGTTGGTGAGAGAGAGAGAGTTGGTGAGAGAGAGTGCGAGAGAGAGAGTCGGTGAGAGAGAGAGAGTCGGTGAGAGAGAGAGTCGGTGAGAGAGAGAGTGCGAGAGAGAGAGAGAGAGTTGTGTGAGAGAGAGAGAGTGCGAGAGAGACAGAGAGTTGTGAGAGAGAGAGAGAGTTGTGAGAGAGAGAGAGAGTTGTGAGAGAGAGAGTTGTGAGAGAGAGAGTTGTGAGAGAGAGAGTTGAGAGAGAGAGAGAGAGTTGTGAGAGAGAGAGAGAGTTGTGTGAGAGAGAGAGAGAGAGAGAGAGTTGTGAGAGAGAAAGATGTGAGAGAGAGAGTTGTGAGAGATAGAGAGTTGTGTGAGAGAGAGAGAGTTGTGTGAGAGAGAGAGAGAGAGTTGTGAGAGAGAGAGAGAGTTGAGAGAGAGAGTTGTGTGAGAGAGAGTTGTGAGAGAGAGAGTTGTGTGAGAGAGAGTTGTGAGAGAGAGAGAGAGTTGTGAGAGAGGGAGAGAGTTGTGAGAGAGAGAGAGCGAGAGAGTTGTGAGAGAGAGAGTGCGAGAGAGAGAGAGTTGTGTGAGAGAGAGAGAGTTGTGAGAGAGAGAGAGAATGCGAGAGAGAGAGAGAGTTGTGAGAGAGAGAGAGTTGGTGAGAGAGAGTGCGAGAGAGAGAGAGTCGGTGAGAGAGAGAGAGAGTCAGTGAGAGAGAGAGAGAGTCGGTGAGAGAGAGAGAGTCGGTGAGGGAGAGAGAGAGAGTCGGTGAGAGACAGAGAGAGAGTGGGTGAGAGAGAAAGACCCGTGTATTGTTCACGAACATTTCATTAAGAGTCACAATCGGCCGAATGTTGGTCGGAGAGTACCCTTTTTCTTAACCTCTAACACACACACACACACACACACACGCACACACACACACACACACACACACACACACACATAAATCGCTTCCGTACAGATCAGCGGAATGACGTCATAAAGAAACAAAAGGACAACTTGAATTTACCGTTTATAATTTACCTGACTAATGAGCTGCCGAAAGTGCTGTACAAATTTGCCCTGTAATCTCATCTCGCAGCTGGCATGCCACCATTTACCGGTTGACAAATGTGAAGTGTTCGTGACTTTGTGGAGAGATGTTCCTGGGTGGGCGCTGTTCATACTTTCATTTTACAGCGCCGTCTTAGAATCGGGTACTCACTCACTCACTCACCCACTCACTCGCTCACCCACTGACCCACCTACTCACTCACCCACCCACTGACTCACTCACCCACCCACCCACCCACTCACTGACTCACTGACTCACTCACCCACCTACTCACCCACCCACTCACTCACTCACTCACCCACTCACTCGCCCACCCACTCGCCCACCCACTCACTCACCCACTGACCCACCTACTCACTCACCCACCCACTGACTCACTCACCCACTCACTGACTCACTCACCCACCTACTCACCCACTCACCCACCCACTCTCTCACTCCACTGCCTGTTTGACAGCTGCTAGGGCACTTACAAAGTCACATGAGCTAATTCAGTGACAAACAATAAATAGGCTTGGACAAAACATTGTACACAATCAACTGAACAAGTATTAATATTATCATGTACATTTTCGTTCACTGAGCAACACCAAAGTTGATAAGACCATAAAACGAAACAAATAAAACGCTGACCCTAGTATGGCGATATATCGTCCTTCTGTCCAAGTGGGAGGTTACATGTAGCACTGTTAACATGCAGTAGACACGATACGAACACGAATACAAGCAGGACTGGAGCAGTGTAGGTAAGCGGATCTCCTGCTCCACTACATGTACACATGTACACATACGAACGCAATTCAGGTCAACGCGTGTATTTGTATTTTGACACTGTAATGAACATTTGAGTCTGGTTTTTATATACCCTAGCACCAAATTTTACTTACAAACTCACAAAAACTGCAGCCTCGGATATTTATGAGTTTTTTTTAAATATTATTTGTTTTTGTAACAGTAATGAGGAAGACCAAGAGGAAAATACCTGGATGGCTTGGCCAAATGGCATGGACGAGACAGGAAAACTGAGCTGATCCACGACACTGGTGATCGAGTGAAATGGCGAGTCATGACCGCCCACGCTTTCCGGCATGGCACATGATTGATTGATTGATTGAATGATTCATGCGACTCTCTCGCCGTCTCAGTGCTTGTGTGCTAGGGAAGGACATTCCCTTACTTAGGACTCTCCTGAGATAACTCCTAGAGCAGTGGTTCTCAAAATTTTTGGGCCCTGGCAACCCTTCACCATGTGTTCAGAATGTCACCCCCCCCCCCCCCTTTAGTATTTCCTCCGTATAAATCCCCCTCCCCAGCTCCTACACAGTGTATGTAAAAATGGAAGCTAACTATAATAACACATACTAGAACAAGTCTAGACGTCTACATAAAACGTGAAAATAAAGTTCGTTGGTTCATTGGTTCGTTGGTTCGTGATTTGTGGGTCTCCTTACGTTATAAACAAAATTTCAGAAGAGCGAGAAGTACAGAGCCGTAAAGTATGGAGGGAAAAACAATATCAAGTAATCGGTTCTTGTATTAACGCGATCTTGGAATAATCTTAATTCCCCCCCCCCCCCGGCAACCCTAAAATTCCCTCCTAGGTGGCGGGGGGGGGTGGGAATTCCCCACCGGTTGAGAACTACTGTCCTAGAGCTTTGCCATCAGCCAAGATGTTGTCGGTGTCTGGCCAATACCGTGCACATTCAGTAACCGTGGCCATTAGCTGGAGCTAGATGTCGGTGTCTGGCCAATACCGTGCACATTCAGTAACCGTGGCCATTAGCTGGAGCTAGATGTCGGTGTCTGGCCAATACCGTGCACATTCAGTAACCGTGGCCATTAGCTGGAGCTAGATGTTGTCGGTGTCTGGCCAATACCGTGCACATTCAGTAACCGTGGCCATTAGCTGGAGCTAGATGTCGGTGTCTGGCCAATACCGTGCACATTCAGTAACCGTGGCCATTAGCTGGAGCTAGATGACGTCGGTGTCTGGCCAATACCGTGCACAGTCAGTAACCGTGGCCATTAGCTGGAGCTAGATGTCGGTGTCTGGCCAATACCGTGCACATTCAGTAACCGTGGCCATTAGCTGGAGCTAGATGACGTCGGTGTCTGGCCAATACCGTGCACAGTCAGTAACCGTGGCCATTAGCTGGAGCTAGATGTCGGTGTCTGGCCAATACCGTGCACATTCAGTAACCGTGGCCATTAGCTGGAGCTAGATGTTGTCGGTGTCTGGTCAATACCGTGCACATTCAGTAACCGTGGCCATTAGCTGGAGCTAGATGTTGTCGGTGTCTGGCCAATACCGTGCACAGTCAGTAACCGTGGCCATTAGCTGGAGCTAGATGTCGGTGTCTGGCCAATACCGTGCACATTCAGTAACCGTGGCCATTAGCTGGAGCTAGATGTTGTCGGTGTCTGGTCAATACCGTGCACATTCAGTAACCGTGGCCATTAGCTGGAGCTAGATGACGTCGGTGTCTGGCCAATACCGTGCACAGTCAGTAACCGTGGCCATTAGCTGGAGCAAGATGTTGTCGGTGTCTGGTCAATACCGTGCACATTCAGTAACCGTGGCCATTAGCTGGAGCTAGATGATGTCGGTGTCTGGTCAATACTGTGCACAGTCAGTAACCGTGGCCATTAGCTGGAGCTAGATGACGTCGGTGTCTGGCCAATACCGTGCACAGTCAGTAACCGTGGCCATTAGCTGGAGCTAGATGACGTCGATGTCTGGTCAATACCGTGCACAGTCAGTAACCGTGGCCATTAGCTGGAGCTAGATGTTGTCGGTGTCTGGTCAATACCGTGCACAGTCAGTAACCGTGGCCATTAGCTGGAGCTAGATGACGTCGATGTCTGGTCAATACCGTGCACAGTCAGTAACCGTGGCCATTAGCTGGAGCTAGATGTTGTCGGTGTCTGGTCAATACCGTGCACAGTCAGTAACCGTGGCCATTAGCTGGAGCAAGATGTTGTCGGTGTCTGGTCAATACTGTGCACAGTCAGTAACCGTGGCCATTAGCTGGAGTTAGATGTTGTCGGTGTCTGGCCAATACCGTGCACATTCAGTAACAGAAGAGACCCTGTGTAGGTCCTGACTATCTTTATAGGATAGGACAATGTTTCAGATTTAAATAAAAGATCAAAGATCATGAGTAAACGCAGGTATTACACAATGTGAGATAACAGACACACATTCTTGCGTAACTTGATAGTTACAAGGGATATCACTTGTATTTGTCGATGCTTTCACAGGCAGTGTGTTCAGAATGTTCATCCCCCTGGACATTGGGTTGTAGTCGGTGGACAATAAAATACCCAACACCCGTCGATGAATTGGGCAGAGTGGCTTCCCAGTGATTTTCCTTGGACTATTCTAGATTTAACTGTCTTCATAAATATTCCAACCGCTGTTAGTAAAGTACCCAAATGCATAAATTCATTGACTGTTTTCAGATTGGTTCCATGCACTTTGATGCCGCAACGATTTGGAGTATATATATATTTTTTCCCCTGTGTAATGACCACCAGTTCTGTTTCCTAGACAAGGAGTGGAGACAGGCGACCCCGCCCCCCGCCGTAACCCTGGTAACGGCGTCCAGCCTGGCCAGCAGAAGCGGAAGTGCCTGCCCCCCGACAAGATGGCGGGCTGGCCCAGGGCCGGGATCACGTCGTGGCTGTGTCCCTAGTCTCTCTCTCCCTCTCTAGCCCGGCTACAGCTTGATTGAACTGCTGCTCTGTGTTCGGCTAGCTTGTCATCACAACGGCACCACCAAGTCGCCAGTGTGTGGATACAGTCAGGTTTGAGTACACCACAGCTGGATGGGCCTTGACAAATCCAATCCGACGGTACCTCACATTTCACAATGAGATCTAAAACTAAAACTAGTCTATGTAATCTAACAGTTTTGTTTTTTTAATTTTACAATTTAAACAAAACTATTTACATTTAATGTAACTATTCTAGCAATTTTTTGTACATTTCTTTTGAAAGTGAAACCTGATGTAGTCAATATAGTACAGTCTATATATCATAGACTACAGAATATAGTCGCCGTATACCCGGGTTCGAAACACAGCGGTGTTGGTTTTTTCGAAAAAGGTATAGGAGCCGGTCGTTCAGAAAGCAATGGCAAACTACTGAACGTAACACTTGCCTAGTACATCAACAACAGCTGAAAATGCTGGTGTTGACTGCAACGTCCCGTAAGGGATACGCAACAAAAAAAAATTTTTTTTTTTAACAAATGCTGAAAATGCTGTGGTGTTGACTGCAACGTCCCGTAAGGGATACGCAACAAAATTTTTTTTTTTTTTTTTTTTTTTTTTTTAACAAATGCAATATTACCGGCTCCGTGGCCGAGGAGTTAGCAGCTTTCTCCGCTAACTCCGAATACTCTCGTCACGTGACACGACGAGAATTAGCAGTGGTTCGAATCGCAAAAGTGACTTATGAGAGTATGGAGCCGGTCGCTCAGAAAGTCGTGGCATGCTGATGAGCGTAATCTAGCCTAGGAATCAACATACAGCTGAAAGATGCTGGTGTTGACCGCAATATCCTGAAACAGGATGGAAACGCGAAAAAAAAAAAAAAAATGCAATACTATACAATAATAGTAGGGAGGCTCTATTCGCAATAGAATTGCGAATAGAGAAAAATTATATTCGCAGTAGAATTGTGGGAAGTAGCAAACATGTCACAGCATCTGCTCACTAATCAATTTTAGTTTGGGCCATTAAGAAGTCTAAGAAGGTGGTTAATTTAAATAGGAATGTTCACTGTCGCAAGTTTAATTCTGCAGAATTCTCGGTAATTTTTAATGAATCACCCTTCTTCTTACTTCTGTCCATTCTTCTGGCATCCCGTTTTATGTTTACATTACGTTAGTCCTGTTTAAATATCAAGAATAATTCGCAATAGAATTGCGAATAGAGAAAAATTATATTCGCAGTAGAATTGTGGGAAGTAGCAAACATGTCACAGCATCTGCTCACTAATCAATTTTAGTTTGGGCCATTAAGAAGTCTAAGAAGGTGGTTAATTTAAATAGGAATGTTCACTGTCGCAAGTTTAATTCTGCAGAATTCTCGGTAATTTTTAATGAATCACCCTTCTTCTTACTTCTGTCCATTCTTCTGGCATCCCGTTTTATGTTTACATTACGTTAGTCCTGTTTAAATATCAAGAATAATTTTCCAGAATTGGTATCTCCAATACAAATAACGATCCCTACAAATAATTGTGTCCCAGGCGAGTTCAAGAATTGTTAACTTTCATTTCTGTACACTGACTGTTACCAGGCATCCATGTTTGTTTACATTACCATCCTACAGTATGCCCTAATCATTCTGGTCCAAGCTGGCAGTAATATGCTTCCATCATTACACTTTATTCACATGCTTTGAGTTTCTCAGTTCTATATTTTAGTTCCTAATGTTTAATATTTGTACATATTTGCTGAAAATGAAAAAATTAAAAAATAATCCACTTCATCGACGAATCGAACCTCGAGCTCCCACGTGACAGGCGGAGACACTTTTCATTACGCTACTGAAGACATGTTAACACATCAACAAAAATATATAATATAGCTACACGCATAGGAATAATCACGTGACCTACTTCTACTGCAAATATAATTTTTTTTCTATTCGCTATTCTATTGCGAATAGTCACTTCGATAATAGTAAGTATATGATGTTTCAAATGTTTGTGTGCAAGGAGTATCGATAACAACTTTTTGGTCGTGTTTGATAAATTGGGTGTAGTGTTAGTTATCGTTAGTTATTGTAATGCAGAAAAACGCAGGAATATGACTGGTTGAGAAGTATGATTTGTCACTAACTAAACATGAAATATGGGGTTGAAGTGATTAAAACTATTCTTTACATTACTGTAACATTTTTTTTGTTTTGAAATGAACCCCTTAGCAGCCTTGCTGTGTCCTAATAAACTATAAACAGCCGCTAGTTTATCAGTATTGATTAAATACCTGCCAGCCATGGTAGGGTGGTGGCCAGTCCACGGGTCATGGGGTTCACATCCACATAAAGCCGGATTGTTGACCAAGCCGAAACTGGAGGCCAGGAAATCTCTGGAGATCTAAAGGTGATAGGTGGGATGCTGAACATGTCAGCCCTGAGTGCCCTTGCTCTATACACATCACACTGTCATTGAGATCACGAGGGCAGTTCAGGTCATCTGGCTGTCATTGCTGGAGCCCTTGCTCTATACACATCACACTGTCATTGAGATCACGAGGGCAGTTAAGGTCATCTGGGTGTCATTGCTGGAGCCCTTGCTCTATACACATCACACTGTCATTGAGATCACGAGGGCAGTTAAGGTCATCTGGGTGTCATTGCTGGAGCCCTTGCTCTATACACATCACACTGTCATTGAGATCACGAGGGCAGTTAAGGTCATCTGGGTGTCATTGCTGGAGCCCTTGCTCTATACACATCACACTGTCATTGAGATCACGAGGGCAGTTCAGGTCATCTGGGTGTCATTGCTGGAGCCCTTGCTCTATACACATCACACTGTCATTGAGATCACGAGGGCAGTTCAGGTCATCTGGGTGTCATTGCTGGAGTTATGGGGTGTGTACTTTATGCAATGCTTTTAGCGGGTGACTGGATATTTCATGGGCGCCATACGTGGTGAAACGTGGCGCAATGAAGTAAATCCTCTGGCCCTGAGACTGAATCAGTGGCAGTGTGATAAACCGTCCACGTGAGTTTCCCCGTCCACGCTGAATGTCGTCCATAGGCTGTGCTGACCGTCAGATCAACCCTCTTCTGTAGAAGTGGACCCTCTGTCTGGTTAGATGCACCTTCCCCTGGCTCTCACTGTCTGGTTAGCTGCACCTTCCCCTGGCTCTCACTGTCTGGTCAACTGTCTCACAGAGCCTTCACCACATCAGCCTGCTCATCTCCTGGCATACCCGCCTACCCTGGACAGGAGATCATGATATGCTCTTGACTGTGGCTGTCTTGAGTGCTGCAGGCCACTCCACTCAAACACCAGTTCTGTCCCACAAGGCCAGCTCTGTGACTCACATAAACATGTCTGGCTATATTATCCTGCTATGAAAACGCTGCTGTTACACCCTCCACTGCATTCTCATGCTGGAAATGGTGATATCATATGCTAGACTCTCCTGCCAGAGTGAAGTCAATGACCCCCTTTCATGCCATGAAATGTTTTTGGTATATCGTGCCTTCTGCATGAGATGGGTGACAGGATCAGTAACAGACCTGCCAGCTTGAGAAGGGTGACGGGATCAGTACCACACCTGCCAGCATGAGATGGGTGACGGGATCAGTACTACACCTGCCAGCATGAGATGGGTGACGGGATCAGTACTACACCTGCCAGCATGAGATGGGTGACGGGATCAGTACTACACCTGCCAGCTTGAGAAGGGTGACGGGATCAGTACTACACCTGCCAGCATTCCTGGTACCAGTGAAAAACCTCAAAGTTGATTCTAACACGTGGCCACAATTCTGGCAGGTGCTTGTTCTAGCCACTCTGCTATCATATCTCTCCTTTCATGTTTTACTTGATAGATATTTCATAATTTGTATGATAGATATTTCATGATTTGGTCAATAACTTGTCTCTGTTTACAGCCAGGTGACTGAAAGGCCAACAAACATGGCCACATTTAACGGCGACCACAAGTTGGACTTTGACTTAGAAATTGTCTTGCATGGATTTCAAAGGTGTCTTCGAGAGGACAAAACGTTCATTCTCCAGGAGTACATCTCAGCATACTATGAGTTGTGCAGGTTTTTCAAACTGACGGGGCCATTGTTTTCTTTTGTGGCCAGAGATTTAGAGTCCAAAATTAAAGCTGTTGAGTCCCACCTGCATGCTGACCATGCATATGAGTACAAGTCACTGCAGTCCATGGTGGCGTGGGAGGTGAAACATGGCACAACTCACACAAAAGGTTCGCACCCTTCAGGATGTCGCATGTTTCTTAGACTTCATTTTGCATTAGAGTTTATATTGTCGTTCATGAAACGGGTAATGGTGGGCGATGAGAATGAGAAGATGTCCAAACTGGCATGGGAGGTGTATGTGGACACATTATACAAACACCATCCCTGGCTGACCAGGAAGCTGGCGGCTCTAGCCGTCTATGCCCTGCCTTCGAAGAAACACCTGATCAGCGTCATGTGTAAGCAGGACTACAGCAGGGTGTTGCACCTACTAGGTCAGGTTGTGGACACAGGGCAACCAGTTTATGATGTTGCCGAGGAAGTTCTTGCTGCACACAACTTGTTGAACATTCCGTGAAACATTTCCGTTGATTGACCTGTTCATTAACTTGTTATGTCACTTGCACCACGCACCCAGTTATTTTGCTGTTATAAGTTCATCTCATCTAGATGCTGTATCGGATATAAATGTTTCTATTGTCAGAAGGGATCATCTTCTAGGAAATCTAGAGCACTGAGATTCATACAAGCATATCTGTTGACAGATCAGATGGGACCATCTTTATGAAGTATTTTGTACTGAATTCAATATCTAATATATATATATATATATATATATATATTTTTTTTTTTTTTTTTTCATATCCCTTACAGGATGATGCAGTCAACACCAGCATTTTTCAGCTGCTGTTGATGTACTATGCAAGATTATGCTCAGTAGTTTGCAACTGCTTTCTGAGCGACCGGCTCACATACCCCGTAAGTTACCAGTGCGGCGAGAATCGCTACTAATTCTCGCGCAGGTTACATTACTCACGAGAATATACGGGATTACGGAGAAAGACGTTAACCCCTAGGCCAGGGAGACTGGCATATATATACACACACACACGCACACACACGTTTCCAGTATTTAATATAAATCTATCTATGTGTTTGTATCTGGTATAAAAGTATCTACCTATCTATCTGTCTGTCTAGCTGTACATTTCTGTATTTTGTTTCCAGGAAATTTTATATGTGTATATATGTGTATGTATACACATGTACGCACACACATACTTGATTCCAGTATATGATATTGGTGCATATATATTCGGTCATGTTTTAGTAATCAGGTGTGATATATTTTTGCAAATGATTTACCAATCAGTAATTATTTATAAGCTGCTGAAGGCATGTTTGTTTTATACCTTGTTATGGATAACCTGCTCAAAGTATGTTTGTTTTATACCTTGTTATGGATAACCTGCTCAAAGTATGTTTGTTTTATACCTTGTTATTGATAAGCTGCTGAAAGCATGTTTGTTTTATACCTTGTTATGAATAACCTGCTGAGGGTATGTGTCTAGTACCTTGTTATGGATAACCTGCTGAAGGTGTGGGTGGGTGGGTGTGTGGTACCTTGTTATGGATAACCTGCTGAAGGCATGTGTGTGTAATACCTTGTTTCATGATGTGTTTTTGTTTCGGCCGAATGCCTCATTCCACGTGTAATGCCTGTTTTACTTGATCAAGTTAGCTTGTGAAAACCCTGTTGCCCTGGGCCTACATCAGAGAGCTACACTTACATCCTGTCATGTCAATGCTTGGGTGTCCCATCGTCATGTCAATGCTTGGGTGTCCCATCGTCATGTCAGTGCTTGGGTGTCCCATCGTCATGTCATTGCTTGGGTGTCCCATCATCATGTCAATGCTTGGGTGTCCCATCGTCATGTCAATGCTTGGGTGTCCCATCGTCATGTCAATGCTTGGGTGTCCCATCGTCATGTCAATGCTTGGGTGTCCCATCGTCATGTCAATGCTTGGGTGTCCCATCGTCATGTGTCCTGCGAGCTGGCCCAGGTGATCATGTCCCTGCACAGGTCTTGGTCCCTCGTGCTTCAGATCAACTCTGTTGATGATGGTCCTCCATGCCACTGTTCCATCCAGCATCACCTCTCTCGACTGCCTCTATCACTTCTGTCACTGATCTTTCCAGTCATCACAATGTTTTCCAAAGCCACTCTTCTCATCATTATGACTAAAAAATGCTGTAAAAGGTGATGCTAGCTTACAGGGAACAACCATGTGGGTGATGCTAGTTTACAGGGAACATACATAGAGGTTGATGCTAGTTTACAGGGAACATACATAGAGGATGATGTTAGTTTACAGGGAACACTCTATGTATTGTATCTCCATGATTTTAATGTCAGTATCATCAGCTAACATAATTCTTAATGCTGGTATCAGTTAATCAACAGGCACAAATCAGCCCAGTGCACTAGAAGTAGTGGCACATGTACGGACTATGCTTGAGCTCAAAGTGAGTGAATGCAATAACAAAAAGTCAACTAACATCATTCTTAATGCGGATATAATCCACTGATACATTAGTTTCTACTGCCAGCATGATCATCTGATAGATTACTTTTTACTGATAGTGTAATCACAAAATATACTTTTTACTGCTAACATGATTAACTTATAGATTACTTCTCACTGCTGACATGATCATCTTATGGGTTACTTCTCACTGCTAACATGATCAAGTTATAGATTACTTCTCACTGCTACTATCAACATATAGATTACTTCTTACCACTGACACTATCAATGTATAGATCATTTCATACTGCTGACGTGATCCACTTACAGATTATTTGTCACTGCTGATATCTTTAACTGATGAATAATTTCTGACTGCTGACACAATCACTGCATAAATTATTTATTACTGCTGACACAATCACTGGATAAATTATGTATTACTGCTGACACAATCACTGGGTAAATTATTTATGACTGCTGGCACAATCACTGGGTAAATTATTTATGACTGCTGGCACAATCACTGGGTAAATTATTTATGACTGCTGGCACAATCACTGGGTGAATTATTTATGACTGCTGGCACAATCACTGGGTAAATTATTTATGACTGCTGAAGTTACCACCGAAGAGAGGCTCGCCGAGTGGCTAGAATGCCAGGCTCTACTTTGGTTGACCCAGGTTAGAATCCTTGGGTAAGGTGTGAATGTTTTTTCTGTCGAGAGTAAAAATAAAAACCTTAACCTGCACAGTTTGCAGTGACTGCACTAGCCAGGCGGCCTGAATTCCTCAGGCTCAAGACCCCCCTTGTCCTACACCGCAAGGTACTACAGGCAGTAGACGACAGTTTGACAGTCACCAACAGATAATCTGTTTCATGTAGATAACAGTTTGACAGTCACCAACACATAATTTGTTTCATGTAGATGGCAGTTTGACAGTCACCAACAGATAATTTGTTTCATGTAGATGGCAGTTTGACAGTCACCAACAGATAATTTGTTTCATGTAGATGACAGTTTGACAGTCACCAACAGATAATTTGTTTCATGTAGTTGACAGTCACCAACAGATAATTTTTTTCATGTAGATGGCAGTTTGACAGTCACCAACAGATAATTTGTTTCATGTAGATGACAGTTTGACAGTCACCAACAGATAATTTGTTTCATGTAGATGACAGTTTGACAGTCACCAACAGATAATTTGTTTCATGTAGATGACAGTTTGACAATCACCAACAGATAATTTGTTTCATGTAGATGACAGTTTGACAGTCACCAACAGATAATTTGTTTCATGAAGATGACAGTTCGACAGTCACCAACAGATAATTTGTTTTATGTAGATGACAGTTTGACAGTCACCAACAGATAATTTGTTTCATGTAGATGACAGTTTGACAGTCACCAACAGATAATTTGTTTCACGTAGATGACAGTTTGAAACTCACCAACAGATAATTTGTTTCACGTAGATGACAGTTTGACAGTCACCAACAGATAATTTGTTTCATGTAGATGACAGTTTGACAGTCACCAACAGATAATTTGTTTCATGTAGATGACAGTTTGACAGTCACCAACAGATAATTTGTTTCACGTAGATGACAGTTTGACAGTCACCAACAGATAATTTGTTTCGTGTAGATGACAGTTTGACAGTCACCAACAGATAATTTGTTTCATGTAGATGACAGTTTGACAGTTACCAACAGATAATTTGTTTCATGTCAATTTCTGCTCTACAAATGTGACTGACAGCTCATCTCCCTGATGCTGCTCTATATGTCTGGGGTTTGGGAATGTTACGGTGTACATTGCTGTCATGTCAGCGGCATGTCATGGAAACTGCTGGGATATTAATGACACGTGGATCCTTCAAGTGTTTCCTACATGTCTAGTGTCTCTTACATATCTGGCTCCAGGTGGGATCCTTCAAGTGTCTATTATATGTCTGGCTCCATACAGGATCCTTCAAGTGTCTCCTACATGTAACAGTAAATGTGAAACAGCTGCCATGCTGTATTTGAGTGGGGAATGACTAGATGGACTTATGTTCTTTGCTGTCAAGGATTCATGTATATGCACACAGATAGCCTAATTAATATATATCAGTTGTTTGTGCAACTGGGCGTATTCGACACCTGCAGTGTTTCGCTGGCTTGGTCGCTGGTTGACAGCTGGTTTATGATGATGATATTTTAATTATTCATGAACTCTTAATAGTTAGTTTGAGGTGGTAAATGAACAGAATGTTGACAGAATCAATAAGACCGAGCTCCTGTGGACAGTCCTAGCTGTAGTCACTATATTGTTACAACATATCAACAGTGTCATCACAGAATAAACATTGACAGCATGTAGAGTCTTGAAGTTTATGTGATGTCACTTCCAGCAACTCTCCATCCTGCTCAGTATGTGGACATTCCATGTATTTATGAACAAATGAAACGCATCTCTGAATCACCTTCACAAACAAACTTTCCAGTTTACCATTCTGTTAAATCAGTCTGTGACAGTGTTTGTTGTTGTAACTTCTAGTTGACTGAAGAGTGTCAGTCTGTGACAGTGTTTGTTGTTGTTGTAACTTCTAGTTGACTGAAGAGTGTCAGTCTGTGACAGTGTTTGTTGTTGATGTAACTTCTAGTTGACTTAAGAGTGTCAGTCTGTGACAGTGTTTGTTGTTGATGTAACTTCTTGTTGACTGAAGAGTGTCAGTCTGTGACAGTGTTTGTTGTTGATGTAACTTCTAGTTGACTGAAGAGTGTCAGTCTGTGACAGTGTTTGTTGATGTAACTTCTAGTTGACTGAAGAGTGTCAGTCTGTGACAGTGTTTGTTGTTGATGTAACTTCTAGTTGACTGAAGAGTGTCAGTCTGTGACAGTGTTTGTTGTTGATGTAACTTCTAGTTGACTGAAGAGTGTCAGTCTGTGACAGTGTTTGTTGTTGATGTAACTTCTAGTTGACTTAAGAGTGTCAGTCTGTGACAGTGTTTGTTGTTGATGTAACTTCTAGTTGACTGAAGAGTGTCAGTTTGTGACAATGTTTGTTGTTGATGTAACTTTTAGTTGACTGAAGAGTGTCAGTCTGTGACAGTGTTTGTTGTTGATGTAACTTCTAGTTGACTGAAGAGTGTCAGTCTGTGACAGTATTTGTTGTTGATGTAACTTCTAGTTGACTGAAGAGTGTCAGTCTGTGACAGTGTTTGTTGTTGATGTAACTTCTAGTTGACTGAAGAGTGTCAGTCTGTGACAATGTTTGTTGTTGATGTAACTCCTAGTTGACTGAAAAGTGTCAGTCTGTGACAATGTTTGTTGTTGATGTAACTTCTAGTTGACTGAAGAGTGTCAGTCTGTGACAATGTTTGTTGTTGATGTAACTTCTAGTTGACTGAAGAGTGTCAGTCTGTGACAATGTTTGTTGTTGATGTAACTTCTAGTTGACTGAAGAGTGTCAGTCTGTGACAATGTTTGTTGTTGATGTATCTTCTAGTTGACTGAAGAGTGTCAGTCTGTGACAATGTTTGTTGTTGATGTAACTTCTAGTTGACTGAAGAGTGTCAGTCTGTGACAGTGTTTGTTGTTGATGTAACTCCTAGTTGACTGAAGAGTGTCAGTCTGTGACAATGTTTGTTGTTGATGTAACTTCTAGTTGACTGAAGAGTGTCAGTCTGTGACAATGTTTGTTGTTGATGTAACTTCTAGTTGACTGAACAGTGTCAGTCTGTGACAATGTTTGTTGTTGATGTAACTTCTAGTTGACTGAAGAGTGTCAGTCTGTGACAATGTTTGTTGTTGATGTAACTTCTAGTTGACTGAAGAGTGTCAGTCTGTGACAGTGTTTGTTGTTGATGTAACTTCTAGTTGACTGAAGAGTGTCAGTCTGTGACAATGTTTGTTGTTGATGTAACTTCTAGTTGACTGAAGAGTGTCAGTCTGTGACAATGTTTGTTGTTGATGTAACTTCTAGTTGACTGAAGAGTGTCAGTCTGTGACAATGTTTGTTGTTGATGTAACTTCTAGTTGACTGAAGAGTGTCAGTCTGTGACAATGTTTGTTGTTGATGTAACTTCTAGTTGACTGAAGAGTGTCAGTCTGTGACAATGTTTGTTGTTGATGTAACTTCTAGTTGACTGAAGAATGCAGTATGCAAAACAGTATGCAAGTATATACTGCTACACATTATACAATCAATTACTGCGATACATTATGCAAGCTATTACTGCGTCACATTATACAATCAATTACTGCGATACATTATGCAAGCTATTACTGCGTCACATTATACAATCAATTACTGCGATACATTATGCAAGTTATTACTGACAGACTGACTTCAGTCCCACCAATATGGCTTCTATTAAAGTCTCAGATCTATATTGTGTTCTGACAGACTGACTTCAGTCCCACCAATGTGGCTTCTATTAAAGTCTCAGATCTATATTGTGTTCTGACAGACTGACTTCAGTCCCACCAATGTGGCTTCTATTAAAGTCTCAGATCTATATTGTGTTCTGACAGACTGACTTCAGTCCCACCAATGTGGCTTCTATTAAAGTCTCAGATCTATATTGTGTTCTGACAGACTGACTTCAGTCCCACCAATGTGGCTTCTATTAAAGTCTCAGATCTATATTGTGTTCTGACAGACTGACTTCAGTCCCACCAATGTGGCTTCTATTAAAGTCTCAGATCTATATTGTGTTCTGACAGACTGACTTCAGTCCCACCAATGTGGCTTCTATTAAAGTCTCAGATCTATATTGTGTTCTGACAGACTGACTTCAGTCCCACCAATGTGGCTTCTATTAAAGTCTCAGATCTATATTGTGTTCTGACAGACTGACTTCAGCCCCACCAATGTGGCTTCTATTAAAGTCTCAGATCTATATTGTGTTCTGACAGACTGACTTCAGTCCCACCAATGTGGCTTCTATTAAAGTCTCAGATCTATATTGTGTTCTGACAGACTGACTTCAGTCCCACCAATGTGGCTTCTATTAAAGTCTCAGATCTATATTGTGTTCTGACAGACTGACTTCAGTCCCACCAATGTGGCTTCTATTAAAGTCTCAGATCTATATTGTGTTCTGACAGACTGACTTCAGTCCCACCAATGTGGCTTCTATTAAAGTCTCAGATCTATATTGTGTTCTGACAGACTGACTTCAGTCCCACCAATGTGGCTTCTATTAAAGTCTCAGATCTATATTGTGTTCTGACAGCCTGACTGCAGTCCCACCAGTGTGGCTTTTGTGCCTGTCTCAGACTGATATTGGCACCTGCGTTTGGAGACAGCTTTAATTCATGAGAATATATCCCAACAAAACTGAACTGTTAAAACTATATTGTTATATTTGTATAACTGCAACACTCGTCGCGTGAGATTTTATACATAACATAATTAATTTGTTGACACTATATTGTTATATTTGTATAACTGCAACACTGGTGTGAGATTTTACACATAACAGAATTAATTTGCTGAAACTATACTATCATATTTATATAACTGCAGTACTTGTGTAAGATGTAATATATAACAAAACTGAGCTGTTGAAACTATACTATCACATTTATATAACTGCAGTACTTGTGTGAGATGTAATATATAACAAAACTGAGTTGTTGAAACTATACTGTCATATTTATATAACTGCAGTACTTGGGTGAGTTATAACAAAACTGAGTTGTTGAAACTATACTGTCATATTTGTATAACTGCAATACTTGTGTGAGATTTAACATACAACAAAACTGAGTTGTTGAAACTATACTGGCATTATATTTACATAACTACAGCACTTGTGTGTGGTAACTCAAGTACTGGTTGTGTGTGATTTAACATATATTTATAACACAGCCAACATGTGAAAAAACTATACTGGTGTTTTATATTTTTTAACTGCAGCGTTTGTTATGTGAGATTTAGCATATATTTATAACAAAGCCAACATGTAAAAAACTATACTGGTGTCATATTTTTATAACTGCAGCATTTGTTGTCCCAATATATACATTTGTAGTCAGTTTTATGTGCATGTTTCTGTATCTGTGTGGTCATCAGTTTTATGTGCATGTTTCTGTATCTGTGTGGTCATCAGTTTTTTGGTGCATGTTTCTGTATCTGTGTGGTCATCAGTTTTATGGGCATGTTTCTGTATCTGTGTGGTCATCAGTTTTATGTGCATGTTTCTGTATCTGTGTGGTCATCAGTTTTATGTTCATGTTTCTGTATCTGTGTGGTCATCAGTTTTTTGGCGCATGTTTCTGTATCTGTGTGGTCATCAGTTTTATGGGCATGTTTCTGTATCTGTGTGGTCATCAGTTTTATGGGCATGTTTCTGTATCTGTGTGGTCATCAGTTTTATGTGCATGTTTCTGTATCTGTGTGGTCATCAGTTTTATGTTCATGTTTCTGTATCTGTGTAGTCATCCTTTTATGTGCATGTTTCTGTATCTGTGTGGTCATCAGTTTTATGTGCATGTTTCTGTATCTGTGTGGTCATCAGTTTTATGGGCATGTTTCTGTATCTGTGTGGTCATCAGTTTTATGGGCATGTTTCTGTATCTGTGTGGTCATCAGTTTTATGTGCATGTTTCTGTATCTGTGTGGTCATCAGTTTTATGTTCATGTTTCTGTATCTGTGTAGTCATCCTTTTATGTGCATGTTTCTGTATCTGTGTGGTCATCAGTTTTATGTGCATGTTTCTGTATCTGTGTGGTCATCAGTTTTATGTGCATGTTTCTGTATCTGTGTGGTCATCAGTTTTATGTTCATGTTTCTGTATCTGTGTGGTCATCAGTTTTATGTGCATGTTTCTGTATCTGTATGGTCATCAGTTTTATGTGCATGTTTCTGTATCTGTATGGTCATCAGTTTTATGTGCATGTTTCTGTATCTGTGTGGTCATCAGTTTTATGTGCATGTTTCTGTATCTGTATGGTCATCAGTTTTATGTGCATGTTTCTGTATCTGTGTGGTCATCAGTTTTATGTGCATGTTTCTGTATGTGTGGTCATCCTTTTATGTGCATGTTTCTGTATCTGTGTGGTCATCCTTTTATGTGCATGTTTCTGTATCTGTGTAGTCATCAGTTTTATGTGCATGTTTCTGTATCTGTGTGGTCATCCTTTTATGTGCATGTTTCTGTATCTGTGTGGTCATCCTTTTATGTGCATGTTTCTGTATCTGTGTGGTCATCAGTTTTATGTGCATGTTTCTGTATCTGTGTGGTCATCAGTTTTATGTGCATGTTTCTGTATCTGTGTGGTCATCAGTTTTATGTGCATGTTTCTATATCTGTGTGGTCATCAGTTTTATGTGCATGTTTCTATATCTGTGTAGTCATCAGTTTTATGTGCATGTTTCTCCCCCGATGTGTCTCCACCTTGCCGTGGTGGGGAAGCTTGCATATCCCATCGACCCCATGTGCTTGCCGATGGGTGAAAAATTACAATCGGACAGCATATGGGATAGGGACCAGACTAAGAGAGACACAACCTGCTGCTCTGCAGGTGAGACTGAGGATAGCAGTCCAAAATTTAAATCAGGCGCACGAAGGCAGAAGTTCTTGGTCCGGACAAAACACTAAAGGCTCCCTGTCGAGGGCTGTGGCTGAACGCCTCTAAGCCACAAACCCTCGGACCTGAGAGCTTGGCCGATAGCCACCTCTCGAAAAATAAAGGCGTGATACTGAGCAAGCTACATGCTCAGGTCTGATAGAAGTTCGAAGGCTCTCAGCGGGGATATGAGAGATTCCCAGATGAGAGGCCAGGCCGTTTCTCGTTCACCGCTACACGAAGGTAAGGTGCTGATCCGGCAGCACAAGTAGCCTACCTCGTGAGCGAGTACAAAAAGTCAAAAAGGGCCCCAGTCGAAGAAAGTGGCTGCGAAAACTGTATCTAACTCATAGAGAGTGTAGACAAAAGTGGAAGAACGTCTCAATGCCGCAAAATGGAACGCACGGCGAGCGAACCTATTGCGTGGTCCGAAGTCAAAAGCGTGGGTGTCGCTTGCAGTCTGACCGTCCCTGGTGTGTGCTTGAGCGATCAGTGGCAAACGAGTTGCCCAACACATGGAAGTGAGGAACTAAAGCAGCCATGAGCAGGACGTGGCAACTCCTCGGATGAGCCCAGTCACAGAGCAATATGTGCCGGCTCTGCAATTATGGAAGCCTCCTTGGATAGCGAGGGAATGCTCATGGTCTGCCCCTGCCTTCCCTTGAGGGCCGACCACGATGTCGTTCGTCGTTCTATCTTGACCAGCTGAGATGTTAGCGACATCACAACAGTCCAACGTGCCTCGAAACCAGAGGATGGCTAACCTCATTAAAAAATGCCCGCTGGAAGTCGGAAGTGTCGTCCTACGGGTGGCAAACTAAAAATTGACACTACGCAATTACGTCCGAGTGAAATGTCTCGTCCGAATGTCTCTCGTGCTAGGAACAGCTCTGACTACCTAGTTTCCGAATGCCGCTCTTGTTCGGAACAGCTCTGACTGGGTAGTTTTCCGAATGTCTGTTGAGCCTGGAAAAGCTCTGATGGGCGCAACGACAAGCACATGTCCGAAAACTCGCTGAGTGGATGCCGTCTGCAAACCTGTCTGGTTTGTGCGGGAATGACCCGGGGAAACGAAATGACCAATATATTGAAGTGAGGATTTAAAGCAGCCATGAGCAGGACGTGACGATCTCCCTCGGTGAGCCCAGATCCAGGGCGTTATGTGTCGGCCCTGCAACTATGGAAGCAACCTTGGATGGCGGAAAATGCTATGGACTGTCCCTGCCTTCCTTTGAGGGATGACCGTTGTCTTCGACCGTTCCACCTTGGCCAGCATGGTTGCAGATGGCGCCACAAAAGTGAGAGTCTCCCAGGAATGCTACCTGGTCAAAAATGCACGCTGAAGTCGATGTGTTGGCCTACGGGTTTCGGCCCAAGGGCGCATAACAGACACACCGCAATCACATCTGAAAAAACACTCCGGATGAACGAAAAGAAGAAGAAGATGCGCATGTTTCAGTATCTGTGTGGTCATCAGTTTGACCCTTGTTGATGTTGTCCATGTTGAGGTTAGTATTGATGATGTCTGCTCTGTGTTAGGGTATATTTTTAATGACTGGGGTTTTTGAAATTATTGCCATTCCAAGTTTTGTATTTACCTTTTATGTTGCTGTTTTTCTCTGCCAATGGATGCCTTTATTAATACATAATGTTTGTTGTGGGCAGATTTCTGTAACGCCTAATATTAACTGATCATGTGACTACAAGAGATGTGTGTAAGAAAGTGAAATGAAATATGCAGAAAGGAATGTTACGAAATAAAATGCATATCTTCCATATGAACATGTTATTATGCAATACCCTTGCCAGGATTTTTTACACCCTGGGTCAAACCAACGAGAAAGTGCTGCCCTACGGAGATCATCACTGCACCCAAGGTATCTGCCCAGTTGGCCTTGTGCTAGCACCACGTCGTCATGGTTACATGTTGTTGACACCAGGCAATGTGTCTGTAGCAACTATCATGTAGAATTATGAGATCCCATTTGAAGTCTGGTGTGTTTGTTGCAAGTATCGCATTCATGCATGATATATATAGTGTGATATGTTTGTTTTCTAGCAATGCATGTTACTAAATGCAGGCGCCAGAGAGGAAAGTGTAGAGGTTACAGCCAGGAGGTCAAGGACTGTTGTAGTATAAAGAAGCAGCCAGTAACTGATGTCTGGTTGAGGACAAGACACTGTGTCGGACATGTGATGATGATGGGGGCTGGGCGTGGGGGTTCAGCATTCACGTCTGCACAACTCTGGGCCTCCGTGCCGGGCCATTCACAACCCTGACCTGAGGGGAACTCTGGGCCTCCGTGCTGGGCCATTCACAACCCTGACCTGAGGGGAACTCTAGGCCTCCGTGCCGGGCCATTCACAACCCTGACCTGAGGGGAACTCTGGGCCTCCGTGCCGGGCCATTCACAACCCTGACCTGAGGGGAACTCTGGGCCCTGTGCTGGGCCATTCACAACCCTGACCTGAGGGGAACTCTGGGCCTCCGTGCCAGGCCATTCACAACCCTGACCTGAGGGAACCCTGGGCCTCTGTCCCAGGCCATACATCATCATCATGTGCCAGGCCATGGCTTGACCAGAAACACTGTCTGTGGTGTACCTGGTGTGTGTGTGTGATCCCATGGTGTGGATATAGAGGTGCAGCTGGCATAATCCATGTGGATATTATAGAGGTGAGTGTAGTATATAACCCAGAGGTGTGTCCCACACAAGAACACATGTGACAGATATCCCACTCAAGAACACATGTGACATGAGATGTCCCACACAAGAACACATGTGACTGAGATGTCCCACACAAGAACACATGTGACAGAGATATCCTACTCAAGAACACATGTGACATGCGATGTCCCACACAAGAACACATGTGACTGAGATGTCCCACACAAGAACACATGTGACATGTCCATTGGGTATGGTGGCTTGACTGTGGGTAGGGCTTGTGTGCTGTGTGTGACATGTCCATGGGGTATGGTGGCTTGACTGTGGGTAGGGCTTGTGTGCTGTGTGTGACATGTCCATGGGGTACAGTGACTTGACTGTGGGTAGGGCTTGTGTGCTGTGTGTGACATGTTCATGGGGTACAGTGACTTGACTGTGGGTAGGGCTTGTGTGCTGTGTGTGACATGTCCATGGGGTACAGTGACTTGACTGTGGGTAGGGCTTGTGTGCTGTGTGTGACATGTCCATGGGGTACAGTGACTTGACTGTGGGTAGGGCTTGTGTGACATGTCCATGGGGTACAGTGACTTGACTGTGGGTAGGGCTTGTGTGCTGTGTGTCAGCCCTGGACATGGCCACTGGCACTGTTTATATGCAGAAATATTACTTCTTTGCTTAAGCTATAATCAGAGATGTTTTATTGCAACTGTTTGTGTTAAAACTCAAATAAAACTATGAAAATGAATTGTTGATCCTCAAGTTTGCTTCAGTACTGGAACATTTATGGCAGAATGGCAGCTTAGACTGTGGTAGAAGTTGATCTAGACTGTAAGAATTGATTGTCTTTCATATGTTGTGGTGGAATGTTGGCCCAGTCTGGAAATAAACAAAATGTGGGCACTTCTACAGCTGCTGAAGTCAGCAGACAGGCAAGAGTTCCAACATACACTGCCCTGAAACTGAGTGGCTGAAATCATTGAAATAAAACTGAGTGGCTGAAATCAAGCAAATATTTATTTGTGAAAGTATCAAACATAAGAATATGCAGCATTAGGGGGTTAGATCATGTGACATCAAATGTAAAACAACTGATAATGTGCACTCAGAAAGCAAATACAAAACCTGCCTTCTGGGCTCGTTCTGACCAGAATATCACACGGGTACATCACCAAACACACAACATATCACCATGGGTACATCGCCACCAAACACACACACAATATTCATAAAATCACCACTCAGGTCAGCAACAGTAAAACAATGTGTGGAAATACACTAGTTTGTGAATGCATTCTGTTCATGAAATGAAAACACGCCTACACATGAAACAGCACACTTGTACAACTAGCAGCTGCCAGCTGTCCTATGTGCAGCAGCATCCAGCTGTAATATCAGATGCTATTTTGTTAATTCAGTGCATAAACTACAGCTGCATTAGTGAGTAAATAAGACAAGATGTGGTTAACTCTACAGCTGCAGCACTGAACAAATGTGGTTACACAGCTCCAGCAGTAAACAAATGAGACAAGATGTGGTTACACAGCTCCAACAGTGAACAAATGTGGCTACACAGCTCCAGCAGTGAACAAATAAGACGACATGTGGTTATTCTACAGCTGCAGCACTGAACAAATGTGGTTACACAGCTCCAGCAGTAAACAAATGAGACAAGATGTGGTTACACAGCTCCAACAGTGAACAAATGTGGCTACACAGCTCCAGCAGTGAACAAATAAGATGACATGTGGTTATTCTACAGCTGCAGCACTGAACAAATGTGGTTACACAGCTCCAGCACTGAACAAATGTGGTTACACAGCTCCAGCAGTAAACAAATGAGACAAGATGTGGTTACACAGCTCCAGCAGTGAACAAATGAGACAAAATGTGGTTACACAGCTCCAGCAGTGAACAAATAAGACAAGATGTGGTTACACAGCTCCAGCAGTGAACAAATAAGACAAGATGTGGTTACACTGCTCCAAGAGTAGCCAATGGTAACACAGCTACTGGGAGGGACTCCCATGTCACAATGGTCAAGGGGTAGGGACCAGACGAAGTGAAACACAATCCTGCTGCCCTGTAGGAAGGCTGGGGCAAGTTAGAGGCTAGGTAAAGCAAACCCACAAAAATGCTGGTCGAAGTCGGACGTACTGTGCCACAGGCTTCATGAAATAGTGCAGTGCAACTCACTGGAGGATGGGTAAACAAATCTGTAGGTATTCCAATAGAATGATAGAACACAACATGTCACACAACTACAACAGAGATGGATAAACAGGGAGTCCAATAGAATATAGAACACAACATGTCACACAACTACAACCACAGATGAATAAACACGGAGTCCAATAAAGTATAGAACACAGCACATCAGTCAATCACAGATCACAGCAATCGGTCAATCACAGATCATGAGCTAGCTATCAGACAGATGTGTAAATAGTTATGAATTATAAATGAATATATATAAGAGCTGACTAGTTCCTTCCTTCATCACATTCACCTTCTCCAGCTCAGAGCACAATTACTGGACCTATTCTATGATCTGGTATGTTGGACCAAGACCAAGCTTTGAACCAGACACCACAGCCCACAAAGTCACCCTTGTGTAGGTAGAGCTTTCGTCCACTGAGTGACCACACTCACAGATGAAGTAAAAATGTGCAACAAGTCAGATATAGTGTGGTGCAAAAAATACTAGACATCACCGATACAGAACATGTGTGTGCATGCACACGCACAAAATATTACAGCTGACAGGTATAAGGCGTGTGGTTATTCACATCAAAAAAATTAATTCCATCATAAAAACCATAAATCACTCAATTTGATTGGTAGATAAACAAATTCTGGGCAATAAATAGGGCAATAGTTAAAGGCACAGTAGATAAACACTGACACAGGATAAAATCAACATGGGTGTGAGCAATTTGTAGGTAAATACAAGATTACAGGCCGTGTGAGCGTCACCAACAATCAGTCACAGACATAAGACACGATGGTTGTCACACATTTGACATGTGTGAATGATGTCACAGACATAATACACAGTGGTTGTCACACATTTGACATGCCTGAATTATGTCACAGACAAAAGGCACAGCAGTTGTCACACATTTGACATGTCTGAATTATGTCACAGACATAAGACAAGGCAGTTGTCACACGTCAGATATCATGCCAGAAGCAGATGACAGAAACAAAGTTTCTCTCACACTGCTCCTCTTCTACATTTGGATCATGAAGAAAATAAGTCGTCATCTTAAACATCAGTTACAAACACTGACATGTCACACTACTGTGGGTAGTCGTCATCTTAAACATCAGTTACAAACACTGACATGTCACACTACTGGGGGTAGTCGTCGTCTTAAACATCAGTTGCACACACTGACATGTCACACTACTGGGGGTAGTCGTCGTCTTAAACATCAGTTGCACACACTGACATGTCACACTACTGGGGGTAGTCGTCATCTTAAACATCAGTTGCACACACTGACATGTCACACTACTGGGGGTAGTCATCGTCTTAAACATCAGTTGCACACACTGACATGTCACACTACTGGCGGTAGTCGTCATCTTAAACATCAGTTACACACACTGACATGTCACACTACTGGGGGTAGTCGTCATCTTAAACATCAGTTACACACACTGACATGTCACACTACTGGGGGTAGTCGTCATCTTAAACATCAGTTACACACACTGACATGTCACACTACTGGGGGTAGTCGTCTTAAACATCAGTTACACACACTGACATGTCACACTACTGGGGATAGTCGTCGTCTTAAACATCAATTACAAACACTGGCACACACTGACAACATGTCACACTACTGGGGGTAGTCGTCATCTTAAACATCAGTTACAAACACTGGCACACACTGACAACATGTCACACTACTGGGGGTAGTCGTCATCTTAAACATCAGTTACAAACACTGGCACACACTGACAACATGTCACACTACTGGGGGTAGTCATCGTCTTAAACATCAGTTGCACACACTGACATGTCACACTACTGGGGGTAGTCGTCATCTTAAACATCAGTTACACACACTGACATGTCACACTACTGGGGGTAGTCGTCATCTTAAACATCAGTTACACACACTGACATGTCACACTACTGGGGGTAGTCGTCATCTTAAACATCAGTTACACACACTGACATGTCACACTACTGGGGGTAGTCGTCTTAAACATCAGTTACACACACTGACATGTCACACTACTGGGGATAGTCGTCGTCTTAAACATCAATTACAAACACTGGCACACACTGACAACATGTCACACTACTGGGGGTAGTCGTCATCTTAAACATCAGTTACAAACACTGGCACACACTGACAACATGTCACACTACTGGGGGTAGTCGTCATCTTAAACATCAGTTACAAACACTGGCACACACTGACAACATGTCACACTACTGGGGGTAGTCGTCATCTTAAACATAAGTTACAAACTCTGGCACACACTGACATGTCACACTACTGGGGGTAGTCGTCGTCTTAAACATCAGTACAAACACTCGCACACACTGACAACATGTCACACTACTGGGGGTAGTCGTCATCTTAAACATCAGTTACAAACACTGGCACACACTGACAACATGTCACACTACTGGGGGTAGTCGTCATCTTAAACATCAGTACAAACACTCTCACACACTGACAACATGTCACACTACTGGGGGTAGTCGTCTTAAACATCAGTTACAAACACTGGCACACACTGACAACATGTCACACTACTGGGGGTAGTCGTCATCTTAAACATCAGTTACAAACACTGGCACACACTGACAACATGTCACACTATTGGGGGTGACAACTGTAGAATTGAGATTGTCAGAGAGCCATTCTTGGACTGGCAGCTGCTGTACAGCCGTGACTAGCAAGCTGACCCAGCAGGCCTGTGTTCAAATCCCCATCAAGTTGAGGCTGTAACAAATGTTACAAGCATTAGTCTGTGAAGAATGCAAAGTTGAGACAGGAAAATAAGATGTATCATCCTGACCAGCACCACAAAGTTGACACAAGAAATTAAGACAGATCATCCTGACCAGCATCACAAAGGGGACATCCACTGCAGCATGGTTCTTGTCACGACAATACAACAGCATGAGCTTGGTGGCATTATACAAATCTCAACAACATGAGAACAGAAACCACAGCACTGCAGGCATCTTCTGATGTATCATATAAACATCATGAGAACAGAAACCACAGCGCTGCAGGTATCTTCTGATGTATCATAATCCTGCTGATGTCATCTAAACCACACACAGTCAGCAGAGAAAACAGTCTGGAGGATGCAACATCATACATGTGTACAGAATGTGTAAAGTATGAGCTAGGCTGACAGCCACAATCACACAAGTCCATACATGTGTACAGAATGATGCTAGTACAGTATGATGCTAGTACAGTATGTTTGCAGTCAACATTCTTTGGCCATGTCATATAGAATGACAAACTTGTCCTGGACGTCTGCAGTCAACATTATTTGGCCATATCATGTCATATAGAAGGACAAACTTGTCACAGATGTCTGTGGTCAACATTCTTTGGTCATGTCATATAGAAGGACAAATTTGTCACAGATGCCTGCAGTCAACATTCTTTGGTCATGACATATAGAAGGACAAACTTGTCACAGATGTCTGTGGTCAACATTCTTTGGTCATGTCATATAGAAGGACAAACTTGTCACCGATGCCTGCAGTCAACATTCTTTGGTCATGACATATAGAAGGACAAACTTGTCACAGATGTCTGTGGTCAACATTCTTTGGTCATGACATATAGAAGGACAAACTTGTCACCGATGCCTGCAGTCAACATTCTTTGGTCATGACATATAGAAGGACAAACTTGTCACAGATGTCTGTGATCAACATTCTTTGGTCATGTCATATAGAAGGACAAATTTGTCACAGATGCCTGCAGTCAACATTCTTTGGTCATGTCATATAGAAGGACAAACTTGTCACAGATGTCTGTGGTCAACATTCTTTGGTCTTGTCATATAGAAGGACAAACTTGTCACAGATGTCTGTGGTCAACATTCTTTGGTCATGTCATATAGAAGGACAAACTTGTCACAGATCCTGCAGTCAACATTCTTTGGTCATGTCATATAGGACAAACTTGTCATGGACATCTGCAGTCAACATTCTTTGGTCTTGTCATATAGACAGACAAACTTGTCATGGACATCTGCAGTCAACATTCTTTGGTCTTGTCATATAGACAGACAAACTTGTCACAAGATGTCTGCAGTCAACATTCAGACAAACTTGTCACATACGTCTGCAGTCAACATTCTTTGGTCATCATGGCACAAAGAAATAGATAGATAGAAAAAACATATCAGACTGCCATTGTAGCACAGTGAGACAGCAGACAACAGATAGAACACAAGACCAGTCTGATAAGATGTTACAGAGAGATGTCAGTTCATGTGCTAATCTAGTTGGCAAGGAACTTGTAGATGAAGGAGACAGCAACATGTAGGCCCCAGTGGACATCCGTCTGCCAGGCATCTGGTTTACAGCAGTGATGTTCCCTTGCCGACACCACTGTTTGTTTCAAGGTGAGCTGGCTCTAAGGGCACTCTTCATAGATTTCTGTGAATGATACAATCACAGGTGGATATTGTCTGTGAATGATACAATCACAGGTGGATATTGTCTGTGAATGATACCATCAAAGGTGGATATTGTCAGTGAATGATACCATCAAAGGTGGATATTGTCACTGATGAACACAATCGCACTGGTGGTTTCAACTTAGGTATTCTCACCCATGCTGGGGGTCAATTCTCACCCATGCTGGGGGTCAATTCTCACCCATGCTGGGGGTCAATTCTCACCCATGCTGGGGGTCAATTCTCACCCATGCTTGGGGTCTTATCTTACCAATGCGGGGGGTCAATTCTCACCCATGCCAGGGGTCAATTCTCACCCACAATAGGGGTCAATTATCACACATGCTGGGGTCAGTTCTCACTATGCTGGGGTTCAATTCTCACCCATGCTGGAGGTCAATTCTCACACATGCTAGGGGTCAATACTCACCCATGTTGGTGGTCAATTCACACCCATGCTGGGAGTCAATTATCACTCACGCTTAGGGTCAATTCTCCCCCATGATGAGGGTCAATTATTCTCAATCCTGGGGGTCAATTGGCTCCCCAATGCTGGCAGTCAATTCTTACCCATGCTGGAGGTCAATTCTCACCCATGCTGGGGGTCAATTCTCACCCATGCTGGGAGTCAATTCTCACCCATGCTGGGGGGTCAATGGCAGGGGTCATTTCTCCCCCATCCTGGGGGGGGGGGGGGGTGTCAATGCTGGGGGTCAATTCTCACCCATGCTGGGGGTCAATTCTTACGCATGCTGGGAGTCAATTATTCCCCATGCTGGGGGTCAATTCTCACCCATGCTGGGAGTCAATTCTCACCCATGCTGGGAGTCAATTATCACCATGCTGGGGGTCAATTCTCACCCATGCTGGGAGTCAATTCTCACCCAAGCTGGGAGTCAATTATCACCATGCTGGGGGTCAGTTCTCAGGGGCGTAATAATAAACATAATGACCATATACACAGAGAAGTCAAATATGTACGCTAAAATATCAACGTCGTCTTACATCTTCTTCTTCTCAATCTCTGTTGTTCAAGTGATATCTACACAGAATATCTGCTTCGTTGGATCAGTCTGCTGTAAATGACAGCTCCCTGGGATTCCCAAACAGAAACAATACTGGCACCTAGCCATCTTGACAGATGATAGCTTTTACATTATGCTTCCAAAAACATGGCATAATAACTTCTCTATAGCACAAAGCCTGAGCTGAACTGTAGAGACCTTGTGTTGCCCATGCAGCCTTGTCTCTCTTGGCCTGCCTTGTGTTGCCCATGCAGCCTTGTCTCTCTCGGCCTGCCTTGTGTTGCCCATGCAGCCTTGTCTCTCTCGGCCTGCCTTGTGTTGCCCCTGCAGCCTTCTCTCTCAGCCTGCCTTGTGTTGCCCATGCAGCCTTGTCTCTCTCAGCCTGCCTTGTGTTGCCCATGCAGCCTTGTCTCTCTCGGCCTGCCTTGTGTTGCTCATGCAGCCTTGTCTCACTTGGCCTGCCTTGTGTTGCCCATGCAGCCTTGTCTCTCTTGGCCTGCCTTGTGTTGCCCATGCAGCCTTGTCTCTCTCGGCCTGCCTTGTGTTGCCCATGCAGCCTTGTCTCTCTCGGCCTGCCTTGTGTTGCCCCTGCAGCCTTCTCTCTCAGCCTGCCTTGTGTTGCCCATGCAGCCTTGTCTCTCTCAGCCTGCCTTGTGTTGCCCATGCAGCCTTGTCTCTCTCGGCCTGCCTTGTGTTGCTCATGCAGCCTTGTCTCACTTGGCCTGCCTTGTGTTGCCCATGCAGCCTTGTCTCTCTTGGCCTGCCTTGTGTTGCCCATGCAGCCTTGTCTCTCTCGGCCTGCCTTGTGTTGCCCCTGCAGCCTTCTCTCTCAGCCTGCCTTGTGTTGCCCATGCAGCCTTGTCTCTCTCGGCCTGCCTTGTGTTGCCCATGCAGCCTTCTCTCTCAGCCTGCCTTGTGTTGCCCATGCAGCCTTGTCTCTCTTGGCCTGCCTTGTGTTGCCCATGCAGCCTTGTCTCTCTTGGCCTGCCTTGTGTTGCCCATGCAGCCTTGTCTCTCTTGGCCTGCCTTGTGTTGCCCCTGCAGCCTTGTCTCTCTTGGCCTGCCTTGTGTTGCCCATGCAGCCTTGTCTCTCTTGGCCTGCCTTGTGTTGCCCATGCAGCCTTGTCTCTCTTGGCCTGCCTTGTGTTGCCCCTGCAGCCTTGTCTCTCTCGGCCTGCCTTGTGTTGCCCCTGCAGCCTTGTCTCTCTTGGCCTGCCTTGTGTTGCCCATGCAGCCTTGTCTCTCTTGGCCTGCCTTGTGTTGCCCCTGCAGCCTTGTCTCTCTTGGCCTGCCTTGTGTTGCCCATGCAGCCTTGTCTCTCTTGGCCTGCCTTGTGTTGCCCATGCAACCTTGTCTCTCTTGGCCTGCCTTGTGTTGCCCATGCAGCCTTGTCTCTCTTGGCCTGCCTTGTGTTGCCCATGCAGCCTTGTCTCTCTTGGCCTGCCTTGTGTTGCCCATGCAGCCTTCTCTCTCGGCCTGCCTTGTGTTGCCCATGCAGCCTTGTCTCTCTCAGCCTGCCTTGTGTTGCCCATGCAGCCTTGTCTCTCTTGGCCTGCCTTGTGTTGCCCATGCAGCCTTGTCTCTCTTGGCCTGCCTTGTGTTGCCCATGCAGCCTTGTCTCTCTTGGCCTGCCTTGTGTTGCCCATGCAGCCTTCTCTCTCGGCCTGCCTTGTGTTGCCCATGCAGCCTTGTCTCTCTTGGCCTGCCTTGTGTTGCCCATGCAGCCTTGTCTCTCTCGGCCTGCCTTGTGTTGCCCATGCAGCCTTCTCTCTCAGCCTGCCTTGTGTTGCCCATGCAGCCTTGTCTCTCTTGGCCTGCCTTGTGTTGCCCATGCAGCCTTGTCTCTCTTGGCCTGCCTTGTGTTGCCCATGCAGCCTTGTCTCTCTTGGCCTGCCTTGTGTTGCCCATGCAGCCTTCTCTCTCAGCCTGCCTTGTGTTGCCCATGCAGCCTTGTCTCTCTCGGCCTGCCTTGTGTTGCCCATGCAGCCTTGTCTCTCTTGGCCTGCCTTGTGTTGCCCATGCAGCCTTGTCTCTCTTGGCCTGCCTAGTTTACTCCAGAGGAAAGGTGACACCAATACATTTGGAACAAGACCAGCTGCAGAATCTGCCACATCAGCAAAGCAGTGCTCCAATTGTCCTGGAGCTTCGATCCTAGACCAGCTGCCAACCAAGGCTTAGGACCTGGTCAGCCCTGCCATGATAGCTAGTCTTTAGGTTAAATTTCCTCACACCAGGATAAGGCTTGTACCCTCCCAATTGTGCTCCTCCACCCAAAGCCACTGGCACAATGTGGGGTGTTGGGTTTGGTGAGCGCTGCCCAACTTTTGACGCTAAAAGAAAGCAGGTAGTCAGTCTACAGTCAGATGGTTGCTCAGTCATATTTAAGACCTGACTAGAAACAATTATATCAACAAATAATAATAACCAAACAGACAAAATACATCAAAATACAGACAGAGGATGATTCAAGTGAGCTTGGAATGTGGGCCAGGCAGGAATTCTGCAGATTGTACGACCACCAGTGTAGAACTGAGTGGTTGTGTGAGTCATAGATTTGGAACCAGGACCATCGATGTAGAACTGAGTGGTTGTGTGAGTCACAGATTGGGGACCAGGACCACCAGTATAGAACTGAGTGGTTGTGTGAGTCACAGACTGGGAACCAAGACCACCAGTGTAGAACTGAGTGGTTGTGTGAGTCACAGACTGGGAACCAAGACCACCAGTGTAGAACTGAGTGGTTGTGTGAGTCACAGACTGGGAACCAAGACCACCAGTGTAGAACTGAGTGGTTGTGTGAGTCACAGACTGGGAACCAGGACCACCAGTGTAGAACTGAGTGGTTGTGTGAGTCACAGACTAGGAACCAGGACCACCAATGTAGAACTGAGTGGTTGTGTGAGTCACAGACTGGGAACCAAGACCACCAATGTAGAACTGAGTGGTTGTGTGAGTCAAAGACTGGGAACCAGGACCACCGGTGTAGAACTGAGTGGTTGTGTGAGTCAAAGACTGGGAACCAGGACCACCGGTGTAGAATTGAGTGGTTGTGTGAGTCACAGATTGGGGACCAGGACCACCAGTGTAGAACTGAGTGGTTGTGTGAGTCACAGATTGGGAACCAAGACCGCCGGTGTAGAACTGAGTGGTTGTGTGAGTCACAGATTGGGAACCAAGACCGCCGGTGTAGAACTGAGTGGTTGTGTGAGTCACAGATTGGGAACCTGGACCGCCAGTGTAGAACTGAGTGGTTGTGTGAGTCAAAGATTGGGAACCAGGACCACCGGTGTAGAACTGAGTGGTTGTGTGAGTCACAGACTGGGAACCAGGACAACCAGTGTAGAAATGAGTGGTTGTGTGAGTCACAGACTGGGAACCAGGACAACCAGTGTAGAAATGAGTGGTTGTGTGAGTCACAGACTGGGAAGCTAGACCACCAGTGTAGAACTGAGTGGTTGTGTGAGTCAAAGATTGGGAACCAGGACCACCGGTGTAGAACTGAGTGGTTGTGTGAGTCACAGACTGGGAACCAGGACAACCAGTGTAGAACTGAGTGGTTGTGTGAGTCACAGACTGGGAACCAAGACCACCAGTGTAGAACTGAGTGGTTGTGTGAGTCACAGACTGGGAACCAAGACCACCAGTGTAGAACTGAGTGGTTGTGTGAGTCACAGACTGGGAACCAAGACCACCAGTGTAGAACTGAGTGGTTGTGTGAGTCACAGACTGGGAACCAGGACCACCAGTGTAGAACTGAGTGGTTGTGTGAGTCACAGACTAGGAACCAGGACCACCAATGTAGAACTGAGTGGTTGTGTGAGTCACAGACTGGGAACCAAGACCACCAATGTAGAACTGAGTGGTTGTGTGAGTCAAAGACTGGGAACCAGGACCACCGGTGTAGAACTGAGTGGTTGTGTGAGTCAAAGACTGGGAACCAGGACCACCGGTGTAGAATTGAGTGGTTGTGTGAGTCACAGATTGGGGACCAGGACCACCAGTGTAGAACTGAGTGGTTGTGTGAGTCACAGATTGGGAACCAAGACCGCCGGTGTAGAACTGAGTGGTTGTGTGAGTCACAGATTGGGAACCAAGACCGCCGGTGTAGAACTGAGTGGTTGTGTGAGTCACAGATTGGGAACCTGGACCGCCAGTGTAGAACTGAGTGGTTGTGTGAGTCAAAGATTGGGAACCAGGACCACCGGTGTAGAACTGAGTGGTTGTGTGAGTCACAGACTGGGAACCAGGACAACCAGTGTAGAAATGAGTGGTTGTGTGAGTCACAGACTGGGAACCAGGACAACCAGTGTAGAAATGAGTGGTTGTGTGAGTCACAGACTGGGAAGCTAGACCACCAGTGTAGAACTGAGTGGTTGTGTGAGTCACAGATTGGGAACCTGGACCGCCAGTGTAGAACTGAGTGGTTGTGTGAGTCAAAGATTGGGAACCAGGACCACCGGTGTAGAACTGAGTGGTTGTGTGAGTCACAGACTGGGAACCAGGACAACCAGTGTAGAAATGAGTGGTTGTGTGAGTCACAGACTGGGAACCAGGACAACCAGTGTAGAAATGAGTGGTTGTGTGAGTCAAAGATTGGGAACCAGGACCACCGGTGTAGAACTGAGTGGTTGTGTGAGTCACAGACTGGGAACCAGGACAACCAGTGTAGAAATGAGTGGTTGTGTGAGTCACCGACTGGGAACCAGGACAACCAGTGTAGAAATGAGTGGTTGTGTGAGTCACAGACTGGGAAGCTAGACCACCAGTGTAGAACTGAGTGGTTGTGTGAGTCACAGACTGGGAACCAGGACCACCAGTGTAGAACTGAGTGGTTGTGTGAGTCACAGATTGGGAACCTAGACCACCGGTGTAGAACTGAGTGGTTGTGTGAGTCACAGATTGGGAAGCTAGACCACCAGTGTAGAACTGAGTGGTTGTGTGAGTCACAGATTGGGAACCAGGACCACCGGTGTAGAACTGAGTGGTTGTGTGAGTCACAGATTGGGAACCAGGACCACCGGTGTAGAACTGAGTGGTTGTGTGAGTCACAGACTGGGAACCTAGACCGCCGGTGTAGAACTGAGTGGTTGTGTGAGTCACAGACTAGGAACCAGGACCACCAGTGTAGAACTGAGTGGTTGTGTGAGTCACAGATTGGGAACCTAGACCACCGGTGTAGAACTGAGTGGTTGTGTGAGTCACAGATTGGGAACCAGGACCACCAGTGTAGAACTGAGTGGTTGTGTGAGTCACAGATTGGGAACCAGGACCACCGGTGTAGAACTGAGTGGTTGTGTGAGTCACAGACTAGGAACCAGGACCACCAGTGTAGAACTGAGTGGTTGTGTGAGTCACAGATTGGGAACCAGGACCACCGGTGTAGAACTGAGTGGTTGTGTGAGTCACAGACTGGGAAGCTAGACCACCGGTGTAGAACTGAGTGGTTGTGTGAGTCACAGATTGGGAAGCTAGACCACCAGTGTAGAACTGAGTGGTTGTGTGAGTCACAGATTGGGAACCAGGACCACCAGTGTAGAACTGAGTGGTTGTGTGAGTCACAGATTGGGAACCAGGACCACCGGTGTAGAACTGAGTGGTTGTGTGAGTCACAGACTGGGAACCTGGACCGCCGGTGTAGAACTGAGTGGTTGTGTGAGTCACAGACTAGGAACCAGGACCACCAGTGTAGAACTGAGTGGTTGTGTGAGTCACAGATTGGGAACCAGGACCACCAGTGTAGAACTGAGTGGTTGTGTGAGTCACAGATTGGGAACCAGGACCACCGGTGTAGAAATGAGTGGTTGTGTGAGTCACAGATTGGGAACCAGGACCACCAGTGTAGAACTGAGTGGTTGTGTGAGTCACAGACTGGGAACCAGGACAACCAGTGTAGAAATGAGTGGTTGTGTGAGTCATAGATTGGGAACCTGGACCGCCAGTGTAGAACTGAGTGGTTGTGTGAGTCACAGACTAGGAACCAAGACCACCGGTGTAGAACTGAGTGGTTTTGTGAGTCACAGATTGGGACCTGGACCGCCAGTGTAGAACTGAGCGGTTGTGTGAGTCACAGACTGGGAACCAGGATTGCCAGTGTAGAATTGAGCGGTTGTGTGTGCCACAGACACCTCCTCCACATGTTGTGGAGGACTGATCACCTACAAGCTGGTGTGGTTTGCTGTTATTTCCATGATTAATATATTACAATGTTTACTACAACTATCTGAACTTCAAGAACAGAGAGCTTGCACATACAATCAACCCGATAATAAAAGAGAGCACCTCATAGAAAAAATCCTGATTGTTGACCAATGGATGACTGACTTACCCTCGTCGTCTTGTAGATCGTGAGAGTGGACATCTGAAGGCACATCATCGTACAAAGGCTGGTCCTCACCACTGCAAAACCAAACTCAATCGATTATATATATTAACTAGCTGATCCGGCCCGGCTTCGCCCAGTCCTTGGTGGGGAGCATCTAATTTAATTCATATAAGTAGTCATATAAGTTCCCGTTCCCGTTACCGACTATCTGTCTGTCTGTCTGTCTGTCTGTCTGTCTGTCTGTCTGTCTGACCCGGAATCGCCCAGCTCCTGGTGTGGAGCATCTCATTTAATTCATATAAGTAGTCATATAAGCTCACGTTCCCGTTCCCGACTATCTATCTGTCTGTCTGTCTGTCTATCTGTCTGTCTGTCTGTCTGTCTGTCTGACCCGGCCCGGCTTCGCCCAGACCCTGGTGGGGAGCATCTCATTTAATTCATATAAGTAGTCATATAAGTTCTCATTCCCGTTACCGACAATCTGTCTGTCTGTCTGTCTATCTGTCTGTCTGTCTGTCTGACCCGGCCCGGCTTCGCCCAGACCCTGATGGGGAGCATCTAATTTAATTCATATAAGTAGTCATATAAGTTCCTGTTCCCGACTATCTGTCTGTCTGACCCGGCCCGGCATCGCCCAACTCCTGGTGGGGAGCATCTCATTTAATTCATATAAGTAGTCATATAAGTTCCCGTTCCCGACTGTCTGTCTGTCTGTCTGTCTGTCTATCTATCTGTCTGTCTGACCCGGCCCAGCCCATGGTGGAGAGCATCTCATTTAAATCATATAAGTAGTCATATAAGATCCCGTTCCCGACTATCTGTCTGTCTGTCTGTCTTGGGTGAATGCAGGAGGGAGGAGGAAGAGGGAGGTGGAGGAGGGAAGAGGAGGGAGGAGGAGGGAGGAGGAGACAGGAGACAGGAGGAATAGGGAGGAATAGGAGGGAGGAGGAGGGATTAGGAAGAGGAGGGAGGAGTAGGGTGGAGGAGGAGAAGGGAGGAGGAGGAGGAGAGGGAGGAGGAGGGAGAGGGAGGAGGAGGGAGGAGGAGGAGAGAGTAGGAGGAGAGAGGAGGCGGAGGGAGCAGGAAGAGGGAGGAAGAGGGAGGAGGAGGAGGGAGGAGAAGGAGGTGGGAGGAGGAGAACGCAGGAGGAGGAGGGGGGAGGAGGAGGAGAGGGAGGAGGAGGGAGAGGGAGGAGGAGGGAGGAGGAGAGAGTGGGAGGAGGGAGGAGGCGGAGGGAGAAGGAAGAGGGAGGAAGAGGGAGGAGGGAGAAGGAGAAGGGAGGAGGATGAGGGGGAGGAGGAGGAAGAGGGAGGAGGAGGAATGTGAAGGGAGGAGGAGGGAGGAGGTAGAGGGAGGAGGAGTAGGAGGGAGGAGGAGGAGAGAGGAGGAGGAGGGAGGAAGAGGAGGGATGAGGAGGAATGTGAAGGGAGGAGGAGGGAGGAGGTAGAGGGAGGAGGAGGAGGAGAATGGAGGAGGAGGGATGAGGAGGAGAGGGAGAAGGAGGAGGAGGGAGGAAGAAGGAGGAGGGAGGAGGAGGGATGAGGGGGAGGAGGGAGGGGTAGGAGGGGGGGAGGAGATGGGAGGAGAAGGGAGGAGGAGGACAAAGGAGGAAGGAAGAGGAGGGCAAGGAGGTAGGAGGAGGGAGGAGGAGGGGGAAGAGGGAGGAGGAGGGGGAAGAGGGAGGAGGAGGGAGGAGGAAGAGAGTGGAGGAGGGAGGAGGAGGGAGGAAGAGAAGGAGGGGGGAAAGGGGAGAAGTAGGAGGGAGGAGGAGGAAGAGGGATGAGGAGGGAGGAGGAGGGAGGAGGAAGGAGGAGGAAGGAGGAGGAGGAGGGTGAAGGAGGAGGAGGAGGGAGGAGGGTGAAGGAGGAGGAGGAGGAGGAGGAAGAGGGAGGAGGGAGGGGGAGGAGGAGGGAGAAGGAGGAGGAGGGAGGAGGGAGGAGGAGAACGCAGGTGGGGGAGGAGGGAGAGGGAGGAGGAGAGAGGAGGAGGGAGGTGGAGAGAGAAGGAGGAGGGAGGAAGAGGTAGAAGGAAGAGAGAGGAGGAGGAGGGAGGAATAGGAGGGAGGAGGAGGGATTAAGAGGAGGGGGGAAAGGGGAGAAGGAGGAGGAGAGAGGAGGAGGAGAGAGGAGGAGGAGGAAGAGGGATGAGGAGGGAGGAGGAAGGAGGAGGAAGGAGGAGGAGGAGGGAGGAGGAGGAGGGAGGAGGAGGGTGAAGGAGGAGGAGGAGGGTGAAGGAGGAGGAGGGGGAGGAAGAGGGAGGAGGGGGAGGAGAGAGGGGGAGGAGGAGGGAGGAGGAGAATGCAGGTGGGGGAGGAGGAGGAGGAGGGAGAGGGAGGAGGAGGTGGAGAGAGAAGGAAGAGGGAGGAAGAGGTAGAAGGAGGAGGGAGAAGGAGGAGGGGGAATGATGAGGAGGGAGGAGGAGGAAGAGGGATGTGGAAGGAGGAGGAGGGAGGAGGTAGAGGGAGGATGTAGAGGGAGGAAAAGGGAGGAGGGAGGAGGAGAGAGGAGGAGGAGGAGGGAGGAGGAGAAGGGAGTAGAAGGGATGAGGAGAGGGAGGAGGAGGGAGAAGGGAGGGGGAGAAGGAGGAGGGAGAGGGAGGAGGGGGAGGAGGAAGAGGAGGAGGGAGGAGGAGGAGGAGGGTGGAGGGAGGAGGTAGAGGGAGGAGGAGGGAGGAGGTAGAGGGAGGAGGCGGAGGGAGTAGGAGGGAGGAGGATGGAGGAGGAGGGGAGAGGAAGAGGGAGAAAGAAGAGGGAGAAGGAGGAGGGAGGAGGGAGAGGGAGGAGGGGGAGGAGGTAGAGGGAGGAGGAGGGTAGAGGGAGGAGGAGGGGAGGAGGTAGAGGCAGGAGGAGAAGAGAGGAGGAGGGAGTTTGCCATTCCGAATTCATACTCGTCTAGGTTCTGTGATTTCGGTCCTTCCGTTGATTGTTCTTCCCTTCTACATGACTGTAGATAACTTCCTTACACATAAAAAGATGAATTGTTATTGATATTGCCGTGGCATGGAGGCATATATATCAGCAGCAGAGTTGAACGCCTACGCCAGCCGGCACGGCACTTGATGATGATGATGATTGCCGTGTGACGATTCTGTGTAGTCACGTCATTTTCTTCCCTTTCCCTAGCGTTTTGGTTCGGGGATACTTTCATCATCATCATCATATATTTACGTACGTATTTTGGGAATGGGAGGAGGGAGGAGGAGGAAGAAGAAAAAAAAATACGACAGTTGGCAGCACTGGAATGAAAGGAAGGCGTGTAGAAAATTTCATCTCAGTCGGATGGGCCGTTCGCGAGCGCATAAAGGACATACATACATACATACATACAGACAGATAGACAGACAGACAGACGGAGATCCTAATTTATATATAAGATTAAAATGACACCGAAAAAAGGTACTTTAGGAAATGGACACCAAAAAACCCCCAAAAATGTAAACTCAAATATGCTGGTATGTTACAGTATGTGATAAGAAAACACCTGTGTCGTAATGGTTTCAGCTAAAGTGTGATCCATTTATTCACTTCATATGATCTATCACCCTGCAGCATGTACCTGACGAGATACAGCGAAATATGCCAGGCAATAAATCATGCAACATATTGTTTGTGTCTTCTGTGCTTACATTCACTCAGGGAATTCATCTTTTTGTGTATGGTATATGAGTTAATATTTACTGTTTCTACACAAAAGTCTGTCCTCTTGGTGAAGTGTCCAATATGAGTTAATATTTGCTGTTTCTACACAAAAGTCTGTCCTCTTGGTGAAGTGTCCAGTATGAGTTAATATTTGCTGTTTCTACACAAAAGTCTGACCTCTTGGTGAAGTGGAAAAATATGAGTTAATATTTGCTGTTTCTACACAAAAGTCTGTCCTCTTGGTGAAGTGTCCAATATGAGTTAATATTTGCTGTTTACACAAAAGTCTGACCTCTTGGTGAAGTGTCCAATATGAGTTAATATTTGTTGTTTCTACACAAAAGTCTGACCTCTTGGTGAAGTGGAAGAATATGAGTTAATATTTGCTGTTTCTCTGCAGAAATATGGCATCATTGTAAGCTATAGTGTATGCATTTGTAATGGTTTCTTCACAGCATCAATATGTGTGGGTTCATATGTCCTCTCACACAGCTAAACACTGTATGTGTGGGTGTAATATGACAATGTATGTGTAGGTGTAATATGTCCTCTCACACAGCTAAACACTGTATGTGTGGGTGTAATATGTCCTCTCACACAGCTAAACAATGTATGTGTGGGTGTAATATGTCCTCTCACACAGCTAAACAATGTATGTGTGGGTGTAATATGTCCTCTCACACAGCTAAACAATGTATGTGTGGGTGTAATATGTCCTCTCACACAGCTAAACAATGTATGTGTGGGTGTAATATGTCCTCTCACACAGCTAAACACTGTATGTGTGGGTGTAATATGTCCTCTCACACAGCTAAACACTGTATGTGTGGGTGTAATATGTCCTCTCACACAGTTAAACACTGTATGTGTGGGTGTAATATGTCCTCTCACACAGCTAAACAATGTATGTGTGGGTGTAATATGTCCTCTCACACAGCTAAACACTGTATGTGTGGGTGTAATATGTCCTCTCACACAGCTAAACACTGTATGTGTGGGTGTAATATGCTCTCTCACACAGCTAAACACTGTATGTGTGGGTGTAATATGTCCTCTCACACAGCTAAACACTGTATGTGTGGGTGTAATATGTCCTCTCACACAGCTAAATAATGTATGTGTGGGTGTAATATGTCCTCTCACACAGCTAAACACTGTATGTGTGGGTGTAATATGACAATGTATGTGTAGGTGTAATATGACAATGTATGTGTAGGTGTAATATGACAATGTATGTGTGGGTGTAATATGACAATGTATGTGTAGGTGTAATATGTCCTCTCACACAGCTAAATAATGTATGTGTGGGTGTAATATGTCCTCTCACACAGCTAAACACTGTATGTGTGGGTGTAATATGTCCTCTCACACAGCTAAATAATGTATGTATGGGTGTAATATGTCCTCTCACACAGCTAAACACTGTATGTGTGGGTGTAATATGTCCTCTCACACAGCTAAATAATGTATGTGTGGGTGTAATATGTCCTCTCACACAGCTAAACAATGTATGTGTGGGTGTAATATGTCCTCTCACACAGCTAAATAATGTATGTGTGGGTGTAATATGTCCTCTCACACAGCTAAATAATGTATGTGTGGGTGTAATATGTCCTCTCACACAGCTAAATAATGTATGTGTGGGTGTAATATGTCCTCTCACACAGCTAAACAATGTATGTGTGGGTGTAATATGTCCTCTCACACAGCTAAACAATGTATGTGTGGGTGTAATATGTCCTCTCACACAGCTAAACACTGTATGTGTAGGTGTAATATGTCCTCTCACACAGCTAAATAATGTATGTGTGGGTGTAATATGTCCTCTCACACAGCTAAATAATGTATGTGTGGGTGTAATATGTCCTCTCACACAGCTAAACAATGTATGTGTGGGTGTAATATGCTCTCTCACACAGCTAAACACTGTATGTGTGGGTGTAATATGTCCTCTCACACAGCTAAACAATGTATGTGTGGGTGTAATATGTCCTCTCACACAGCTAAACAATGTATGTGTGGGTGTAATATGTCCTCTCACACAGCTAAACAATGTATGTGTGGGTGTAATATGTCCTCTCACACAGCTAAATAATGTATGTATGGGTGTAATATGTCCTCTCACACAGCTAAACAATGTATGTGTGGGTGTAATATGTCCTCTCACACAGCTAAACAATGTATGTGTGGGTGTAATATGTCCTCTCACACAGCTAAACAATGTATGTGTGGGTGTAATATGTCCTCTCACACAGCTAAATAATGTATGTATGGGTGTAATATGTCCTCTCACACAGCTAAACAATGTATGTGTGGGTGTAATATGTCCTCTCACACAGCTAAACAATGTATGTGTGGGTGTAATATGTCCTCTCACACAGCTAAACAATGTATGTGTGGGTGTAATATGTCCTCTCACACAGCTAAACAATGTATGTGTGGGTGTAATATGTCCTCTCACACAGCTAAACACTGTATGTGTAGGTGTAATATGTCCTCTCACACAGCTAAATAATGTATGTGTGGGTGTAATATGTCCTCTCACACAGCTAAACAATGTATGTGTGGGTGTAATATGTCCTCTCACACAGCTAAACACTGTATGTGTGGGTGTAATATGTCCTCTCACACAGCTAAACAATGTATGTGTGGGTGTAATATGTCCTCTCACACAGCTAAATAATGTATGTATGGGTGTAATATGTCCTCTCACACAGCTAAACAATGTATGTGTGGGTGTAATATGTCCTCTCACACAGCTAAATAATGTATGTATGGGTGTAATATGTCCTCTCACACAGCTAAACAATGTATGTGTGGGTGTAATATGTCCTCTCACACAGCTAAACAATGTATGTGTGGGTGTAATATGTCCTCTCACACAGCTAAACAATGTATGTGTGGGTGTAATATGTCCTCTCACACAGCTAAACAATGTATGTGTGGGTGTAATATGTCCTCTCACACAGCTAAATAATGTATGTATGGGTGTAATATGTCCTCTCACACAGCTAAACAATGTATGTGTGGGTGTAATATGTCCTCTCACACAGCTAAACAATGTATGTGTGGGTGTAATATGTCCTCTCACACAGCTAAACAATGTATGTGTGGGTGTAATATGTCCTCTCACACAGCTAAATAATGTATGTGTGGGTGTAATATGTCCTCTCACACAGCTAAATAATGTATGTGTGGGTGTAATATGTCCTCTAACACAGCTAAATAATGTATGTGTGGGTGTAATATGTCCTCTCACACAGCTAAATAATGTATGTGTGGGTGTAATATGTCCTCTCACACAGCTAAATAATGTATGTGTGGGTGTAATATGTCCTCTCACACAGCTAAATAATGTATGTGTGGGTGTAATATGTCCTCTCACACAGCTAAATAATGTATGTGTGGGTGTAATATGTCCTCTCACACAGCTAAATAATGTATGTGTGGGTGTAATATGTCCTCTCACACAGCTAAATAATGTATGTGTGGGTGTAATATGTCCTCTCACACAGCTAAATAATGTATGTGTGGGTGTAATATGTCCTCTCACACAGCTAAATAATGTATGTGTGGGTGTAATATGTCCTCTCACACAGCTAAATAATGTATGTGTGGGTGTAATATGTCCTCTCACACAGCTAAATAATGTATGTGTGGGTGTAATATGTCCTCTCACACAGCTAAATAATGTATGTGTGGGTGTAATATGTCCTCTCACACAGCTAAATAATGTATGTATGGGTGTAATATGTCCTCTCACACAGCTAAACAATGTATGTGTGGGTGTAATATGTCCTCTCACACAGCTAAATAATGTATGTGTAGGTGTAATATGTCCTCTCACACAGCTAAACATCTATGTATGGGTGTTAAATGTTCTCTCACAGATATGAACAATCTGTTGATGAGACTAGCTAAACATTGATTTTATCTGGGTCATAGATAAGACAGTTGAGTGAGTCACTGAATAGATGGACAGACAGGCAAATGGATGAATTATGGATGCTGGATGGAAGGATAGATAGCTATATATGTGTAAAGGTGAGTGGACTGACAAATAATTATGAAAGTTCCAATCACATAATCGATACATGATGACTGACAGTATCTGTCACATAAGCCACACATACAAATGTCATAATATAGATGACATAACCCCTCAAACACTGTATGCTGGTCTCCCTGGCCTAGGTGTTAAACGACTTTCTCCGTAATCCCATTTATCCACGTAGGGTAACGCAACGCGCGAGAATTGGAAGCGGTTCTCACCGTGTTGGTAACTTACGGGATAAGTGATCCAGCCGCTCAGAAAGCAATGGCAAACTATTGAGCGTAATCTTGCCAAGAAATCAACGACAGCAGTAAAATGCTGGTGTTGACAGCGATGTCCTGTAAAGGATATGAAAAAAAAACCTCAATGAGGTTCAGATATCACCACCCACAATGTGGTCACATGACCCTCAATGAGGTTCAGACATCACCATCCACAATGTGGTCACATGCCCCCTCAATGAGGTTCAGACATCACCATCCACGATGTGGTCACATGACCCCTCAATGAGGTTCAGACATCACCATCCACAATGTGGTCACATGACCCCTCAATGAGGTTCAGATATCACCATCCACAATGTGGTCACATGACCCCTCAATGAGGTTCAGATATCACCATCCACAAAGTGGTCACATGACCCCTCAATGAGGTTCAGATATCACCATCCACAATGTGATCACATGACCCCTCAATGAGGTTCAGATATCACCATCCACAATGTGGTCGCATGACCCCTCAATGAGGTTCAGATATCACCATCTACAATGCATGTGTTATCACATGACCCTCATTAAGGTGTACACACACTTTAACATCAGCCATAGAACACTACAACAGCCTATCGTAACAGAACTGGCTGACTGACTTTATAAGTGATTAATTGATTGACTGATCAACTGAATAATTTATGGGCTAACTGACTAACTGGCCAATTTATTTATTACTGACGAACTAATTGACTGAATGACTGACTGATTGATTGATTGATTGATTGATTGAATATCTTCTTCTTCTGCGTTCATCCGGAGTTTTTTTTTTTTTTGGGACGTGATTGCGTTGTGCCTGTTTACAGCAGAGCAGCGTTCTTGCGCCGTTAGGCCGACACATCCGACTTCTGCAGGCATTTGTTGACCGGGGTAACCTTCCCGGTGGATTGATTGAATATAAGAATCATCTTCCCTATAATTTAAATTACCCATGAATGCTTTAATTACCTCTATGTTTAATTCAAACTAGGAAAAACTTGGAACAGTGCACAAACTCATTAGCACCAATGAGGACTCAGCCGCATAAGTCCTGCCTAAAAGACTAAAATATAATGACCATGGGCACATAATGATGATAATATTACAGTTTCATATTACAGTTTGAATTACTCTGTGTCAGTTAGCTGCCAGATTTGTGAAAATCTGGTCAATATGTGTTCACTGTTGGGAGCTCCTGCCACTGACATGACAATTGGCCCTGAGCTGTAACAACAACAATTCATACTTACTCATCTTTCCATGAGCGAGTTCCTCTTGCTTGTCCTGTCATGGCCTGTGGACAAAACAAGGTGGGATATGCCCAAAGATAACACTGGTTTACACACATTTCCGTGCCTTACATTTTGTAGCTGTTCTTGGGTAATTGTGTGTTGCTGATTCCAAAAATGTAATCAGATTTTTTCTATCAGCTCTAGTTTGTGAGATAACAAAGAATGCTTCTACTTAGTAGGGCAAGTGTTATGTACAAGCCTAGAATTAGGTGCCATCAGTGGAATTTTGACTGTAATCTGCATTCATATTATATGCAATTACTGCACATTTATTATCTTCATATAAACACCAAAAATGTATTAAAACTTGATCACCAGCATTTTTTATCAATAGTCAACACACTCAAAGCTTCTTTTGGAGGACTTCCTGGAATGAGATATACCCGGACAGTCGCACTTAAGAGTCCAACAGTAATCTGCCATCATGTGGGCATCCCAAAGTCCCTGGTGTCTCTCTTCCATTGTTTTTATACCTCGGTAAAATCTTTAAACTTGCTCCTCACAAAAGTCGCCAAGATTCTCGGGAAAGAAATGTAAATGGTTATGGAGGTAGTGCAATGTTATGCTCATGTTGCATCCAAGCTTACAAAACCTCAACAGCATGTTTTCAACAAATTCAGAATAATTGTCTGCTTTAAAATTACCCAGAAAGTTTTGCACAACTAAAATAACGACCAGGCTGCGGACTCTGTTTTGTTCATTGAATCAATAAAATTTATATTGTTTATTAACTTTTTAATGTGAGGTCCATGAAAAATTCCAGCATTAAGTTTGTCTATGCTCAATTCTGGAAGCTTTGTGCATAAGTAATTAAAGCAGGGACCTTGTTACCTTCATATAAACACCAAAAATATTAAAACTTGATCACCAGCATTTTTTATTAATAGTCAAGATACTCAAAGCTTCTTTTGGAGGACTTCCTGGAATGAGATATACCCGGACAGTTGCACTTAAGGGTCCAACAGTAATCTGCCATCATGAGGGCATCCCAAAGTCCCTGGTATCTCTCTTCCATTGTTTGTTTAGTGCCTTAACACACTGTGATAGTCTAGTATGATAATTTGGTCATATCTACCGTGAACCACATGGTCAAGTGGTTGCACACACGCCAGTGATCTGGAGTGTGATCCTGGGTCTAGTCAGGGATATACACAACTGAGGAACTCACACGAGAGCAAAGTATGTGGTATATGTTAGTGAATCAACCACCAGAGACAAAGTTATTAGTGACTCAACTATTAGAGGTGTGGTAGTTGTTAGTGACTCAATTATTATAGGTGTTGTAGTTTTTAATGACTCAACTATTAGAGGTGTTGTAGTTGTTAGTGACTCAACTATTAGAGGTGTTGTAGTTGTTAGTGACTTAACTATTAGAGATGTGGTAGTTGTTAGTGACTCAATTATTATAGGTGTTGTAGTTTTTAGTGACTCAACTATTAGAGGTGTTGTAGTTGTTAGTGACTCAACTATTAGAGGTGTTGTAGTTGTTAGTGACTCAACTGTTAAACATATGCTGGGTGTTAGTTACTCAATTATTTGAGATATGGTAGGTGTTAGTGACTCAACTATCAAAGATATGAGAGTAAGTGGCAACTCAACTATCATAAAGTGTTCAGAAAAGAGATGAACGACACCGCAAAAAATAACCACATTCCCAAAAATTCTGTAAAATGACACAGAAAAAATACAGTCTAGTAAACGGACACAAGAAACCTTGACCCAAAAATGGTGTAAAATAACACAGAAGAAATCAGAAGTATAGTAAACAGACATGAGAAACCTCTGCCCAGACTACATGAAAGAGGAAACCAATAACAGAACACATGACATCTGTGTTGATGACACTCACAGACTGCTCCTGGCTGCAGGCAGACTCAACAACCGAGTTCAGCATGATCTTGGTGAGAAAAGTGAAACCAAACAGTGACCACACACAAACTGGTGATACAACTGTCTACACAAAAACAACACCTGTCACTGACATCCACTCTGATGATGATCTACCATAACTGGTGATACAACTGTCTATACATGAACAACAACTATCAATGACACTGACTATGATGATGATCTACCACAACTGTATCCATGCCATACTGGCCTTTGACTGAGTCTCACATGGAGGTCTGAGGCATATAATGGCAAACACTGATCTTTGATATCCACATCACAGACATTACACCAGTGTTTTCCCCCACCCACCCACCCACCCACCCACCCACCCACACACACACACACACACACACACACGCAGTGCTGTTCTTACAAAGCAGTGGCATTGGAGCATTTTGTGAACATATCTAATGGGGCTGGTCAAGGTTGTGACATCCCACAGGTCACTGTGACAAATGTGTGCAGGCTGAGAGAGGTCTAACCATCCTCATGCACATCCAGTCTACAACTGGCAGATGATATACTCCTCCCTGGCAACAACCAACAAATACTGATTCTGTTCCACTCTTGAACATCTATTTTAAACATGCTATATGCTTGTGAAACCTGGACTGTTCATCAGCGACACGCTAGGAAATTAAACCACTTCCACACAGTCTGCCTTAGGAAGCTATTGAAGATTAAATGGCAAGACAAGATCCCAGACACCGAAGTCCTAGAAAAAGCGTCCATGCCCAGTATCCACACACTACTAATGAAGAATCAGATTCTCTGGGCTGGTAACTTGACTCGCATGCCAGATCACAGGCTCCCTAAATGAATTTTTTATGGAGAACTGCGTTGTGGTGAATGCTCCCAAGGCGGGCAGAGGAAACGCTTTAAAGACACTCTGAAGATTTCACTAAAAGCTTTTGGAATTCATCATGACACTTGGGAGACTGCTGCCAAAGACCAAAATTCGTGGCGTACATCATTACGCAAAGGTGCAGTCACTTGTGAAGCAAACAGAACTGCAAGAGCTGTGAAGAAAAGGCTGGACAGAAAAACCACTGCAGGAAATCCTCCTCCTGAAACTTCAAGCATTCTTCGCCAACATTGTCAAAGAACATTTCGAGCCAAAATAGGCCTTATCAGCTATCTTAGAACTCACGGCTCCATACTTTCAATACCACTGGATGAAATAAATGATCATCATTCTTGCTGGACAAACATCTTAAACATGTATCTTATCAAACATCTCTCCTGAACATTATTTTAAACTGATCGCATAAGAGGCACTGCAGAACTACACAAGATCTGTAATGACTGAAGGCTGACCTGTATGCAGTTTGTGATTTGCTGATTATACTGATATATTAGCTGGGTCATAATCTGAGTTGCATCACCTGACCACCAGGTTGGAGAATGGACAGACAAGTCTGGACACAAACAGGACAGTGGTCACTACAACACCTGACCACCAGGTTGGAGAATGGACAGACAAGTCTGGACACAAACAGGACAGTGGTCACTACAACACCTAACCACCAGGTTGGAGAATGGACAGACAAGTCTGGACACAAACAGGACAGTGGTCACTACAACACCTAACCACCAGGTTGGAGAATGGACAGACAAGTCTGGACACAAACAGGACAGTGGTCACTAGTCTACACCTAACCACCAGGTTGGAGAATGGACAGACAAGTCTGGACACAAACAGGACAGTGGTCACTACAACACCTGACCACCAGGTTGGAGAATGGACAGACAAGTCTGGACACAAGCAGGACAGTGGTCACTACAACACCTGACCACCAGGTTGGAGAATGGACAGACAAGTCTGGACACAAACAGGACAGTGGTCACTACAACACCTAACCACCAGGTTGGAGAATGGACAGACAAGTCTGGACACAAACAGGACAGTGGTCACTACAACACCTAACCACCAGGTTGGAGAATGGACAGACAAGTCTGGACACAAACAGGACAGTGGTCACTAGTCTACACCTAACCACCAGGTTGGAGAATGGACAGACAAGTCTGGACACAAACAGGACAGTGGTCACTACAACACCTGACCACCAGGTTGGAGAATGGACAGACAAGTCTGGACACAAGCAGGACAGTGGTCACTACAACAGCTGACCACCAGGTTGGAGAATGGACAGACAAGTCTGGACACAAGCAGGACAGTGGTCACTACAACACCTGACCACCAGGTTGGAGAATGGACAGACAAGTCTGGACACAAGCAGGACAGTGGTCACTACAACAGCTGACCACCAGGTTGGAGAATGGACAAGTCTGGACACAAGCAGGACAGTGGTCACTACAACAGCTGACCACCAGGTTGGAGAATGGACAAGTCTGGACACAAACAGGACAGTGGTCACTAGTCTACACCTAACCACCAGGTTGGAGAATGGACAGACAAGTCTGGACACAAGCAGGACAGTGGTCACTACAACAGCTGACCACCAGGTTGGAGAATGGACAGACAAGTCTGGACACAAGCAGGACAGTGGTCACTACAACAGCTGACCACCAGGTTGGAGAATGGACAGACAAGTCTGGACACAAACAGGACAGTGGTCACTAGTCTACACCTGACCACCAGGTTGGAGAATGGACAGACAAGTCTGGACACAAGCAGGACAGTGGTCACTACAACACCTGACCACCAGGTTGGAGAATGGACAGACAAGTCTGGACACAAACAGGACAGTGGTCACTACAACAGCTGACCACCAGGTTGGAGAATGGACAAGTCTGGACACAAGCAGGACAGTGGTCACTACAACACCTGACCACCAGGTTGGAGAATGGACAGACAAGTCTGGACACAAACAGGACAGTGGTCACTACAACAGCTGACCACCAGGTTGGAGAATGGACAGACAAGTCTGGACACAAGCAGGACAGTGGTCACTAGTCTACACCTGACCACCAGGTTGGAGAATGGACAAGTCTGGACACAAGCAGGACAGTGGTCACTAGTCTACACCTGACCACCAGGTTGGAGAATGGACAGACAAGTCTGGACACAAACAGGACAGTGGTCACTAGTCTACACCTGACCACCAGGTTGGAGAATGGACAAGTCTGGACACAAGCAGGACAGTGGTCACTACAACACCTGACCACCAGGTTGGAGAATGGACAAGTCTGGACACAAACAGGACAGTGGTCATTACAACACCTAACCACCAGGTTGGAGAATGGACAGACAAGTCTGGACACAAACAGGACAGTGGTCACTACAACAGCTGACCACCAGGTTGGAGAATGGACAGACAAGTCTGGACACAAGCAGGACAGTGGTCATTACAACACCTAACCACCAGGTTGGAGAATGGACAGACAAGTCTGGACACAAACAGGACAGTGGTCACTACAACAGCTGACCACCAGGTTGGAGAATGGACAGACAAGTCTGGACACAAGCAGGACAGTGGTCATTACAACACCTAACCACCAGGTTGGAGAATGGACAGACAAGTCTGGACACAAGCAGGACAGTGGTCACTACAACAGCTGACCACCAGGTTGGAGAATGGACAGACAAGTCTGGACACAAACAGGACAGTGGTCATTACAACACCTAACCACCAGGTTGGAGAATGGACAGACAAGTCTGGACACAAACAGGACAGTGGTCATTACAACACCTAACCACCAGGTTGGAGAATGGACAGACAAGTCTGGACACAAGCAGGACAGTGGTCACTACAACAGCTGACCACCAGGTTGGAGAATGGACAGACAAGTCTGGACACAAACAGGACAGTGGTCACTACAACACCTGACCACCAGGTTGGAGAATGGACAGACAAGTCTGGACACAAACAGGACAGTGGTCACTAGTCTACACCTAACCACCAGGTTGGAGAATGGACAGACAAGTCTGGACACAAACAGGACAGTGGTCACTAGTCTACACCTGACCACCAGGTTGGAGAATGGACAGACAAGTCTGGACACAAACAGGACAGTGGTCACTAGTCTACACCTAACCACCAGGTTGGAGAATGGACAGACAAGTCTGGACACAAACAGGACAGTGGTCACTACAACACCTGACCACCAGGTTGGAGAATGGACAGACAAGTCTGGACACAAGCAGGACAGTGGTCACTACAACACCTGACCACCAGGTTGGAGAATGGACAGACAAGTCTGGACACAAACAGGACAGTGGTCATTACAACACCTAACCACCAGGTTGGAGAATGGACAGACAAGTCTGGACACAAACAGGACAGTGGTCACTACAACACCTGACCACCAGGTTGGAGAATGGACAGACAAGTCTGGACACAAGCAGGACAGTGGTCACTAGTCTACAGCTGACCACCAGGTTGGAGAATGGACAAGTCTGGACACAAGCAGGACAGTGGTCACTACAACAGCTGACCACCAGGTTGGAGAATGGACAAGTCTGGACACAAGCAGGACAGTGGTCACTAGTCTACACCTGACCACCAGGTTGGAGAATGGACAGACAAGTCTGGACACAAACAGGACAGTGGTCACTAGTCTACACCTGACCACCAGGTTGGAGAATGGACAAGTCTGGACACAAGCAGGACAGTGGTCACTAGTCTACACCTGACCACCAGGTTGGAGAATGGACAGACAAGTCTGGACACAAACAGGACAGTGGTCACTAGTCTACACCTGACCACCAGGTTGGAGAATGGACAAGTCTGGTCACAAGCAGGACAGTGGTCACTACAACACCTGACCACCAGGTTGGAGAATGGACAAGTCTGGACACAAACAGGACAGTGGTCATTACAACACCTAACCACCAGGTTGGAGAATGGACAGACAAGTCTGGACACAAACAGGACAGTGGTCACTACAACAGCTGACCACCAGGTTGGAGAATGGACAGACAAGTCTGGACACAAGCAGGACAGTGGTCATTACAACACCTAACCACCAGGTTGGAGAATGGACAGACAAGTCTGGACACAAGCAGGACAGTGGTCACTACAACAGCTGACCACCAGGTTGGAGAATGGACAGACAAGTCTGGACACAAACAGGACAGTGGTCACTACAACACCTGACCACCAGGTTGGAGAATGGACAGACAAGTCTGGACACAAACAGGACAGTGGTCACTAGTCTACACCTAACCACCAGGTTGGAGAATGGACAGACAAGTCTGGACACAAACAGGACAGTGGTCACTAGTCTACACCTAACCACCAGGTTGGAGAATGGACAGACAAGTCTGGACACAAACAGGACAGTGGTCACTAGTCTACACCTAACCACCAGGTTGGAGAATGGACAGACAAGTCTGGACACAAACAGGACAGTGGTCACTAGTCTACACCTGACCACCAGGTTGGAGAATGGACAAGTCTGGACACAAGCAGGACAGTGGTCACTAGTCTACAGCTGACCAACAGGTTGGAGAATGGACAGACAAGTCTGGACACAAGCAGGACAGTGGTCACTACAACAGCTGACCACCAGGTTGGAGAATGGACAAGTCTGGACACAAGCAGGATATAGGTCACTACTCTATGCATGCACATCACAACAGACGGCATACTCAAGGGGCACACACAGCAACAAATGAACACATGTGAGTACCACAATGAACACACATGAGTACCACTTAACTAGATGTGATACTGACCTGTCGAATGATGTTTGGATCAACTTCAATGTTACTGCTGTCAATGTAGCCCACTGTGAACAAAGGCAACACCAATCAGATTTTGTATCATGAGTCTGGAAGGTCAGTCAGCAAACAGCTCCCCACTAGAACATTTATTGTGTCTGGATGGTCAGTCAGCAAACATCTCCCCACTAGAACATTTATTATGAGTCTGGAAGGTCAGTCAGCAAACATCTCCCCACTAGAAAATTTATTGTGTCTGGAAGGTCAGTCAGCAAACAGCTCCCCACTAGAACATTCATTATGAGTCTGGAAGGTCAGTCAGCAAACATCTCCCCACTAGAAAATTTATTGTGTCTGGATGGTCAGTCAGCAAACATCTCCTCACTAGACCATTCATTATGAGTCTGGAAAGTCAGTCAGCAAACATCTCCCCACTAGAACATTTATTGTGTCTGGATGGTCAGTCAGCAAACATCTCCTCACTAGACCATTCATTATGAGTCTGGAAAGTCAGTCAGCAAACATCCCCCTCCCCACTAGAACATCTGGATGATCTGTCAGCAAACATCTCCCCACTAGAACTTTATTATGTGTCTGAATGGTCAGTCAGCAAACATCTCCCCACTAGAACATTTATTGTGTCTGGATGGTCAGTCAGCAAACATCCCCCCCCCCCACTAGAACATCTATTGTATCTGGATGGTCAGTTAGCAAATGTTCTCCCCACTAGAACATTTATCATGTGTCTGGATGGTCAGTCAGCAAACATCTCCCCACTAGAACATTTATCATGTGTCTAGAAGGTCAGTCAGCAAACATCCCCCTCCCCACTAGAACATCTGGATGATCTGTCAGCAAACATCTCCCCACTAGAACTTTATTATGTGTCTGAATGGTCAGTTAGCAAACATCTCTCCACTAGAACATTTATTATGTCTGTCTCCACCCGTTCTCTCCCCCCCCCCCCCCTACCCATCTCCCTCTCTCTCATTCTGTGATCTGACTGTGGTTTGCAAAGGAGTGACTGTCACTGCACATTAATCATGTGTCAACTCCATAGGTCCTCTAGTCTCTCCCACAAAACACATATGGAGTTTCCTACCACAGTGCACGAACACAGCACGGGTTAGGATCCAGATGGGGAAAGACAAGAATCAGACATGCCACATATTTTGTATAGGAAGTCAAGTCTCCTTGTTCAAACCTTCACACACACCACATATTTTGTGTGGGAAGTCAAGTCTCCTTATGCACACCTTCACATATGCCACATATTTTGTGTGGGAAGTCAAGTCTCCTTGTTCAAACCTTCACACACGCCACATATTTTGTGTGGGAAGTCAAGTCTCCTTGTTCAAACCTTCACACACACCACATATTTTGTGTGGGAAGTCAAGTCTCCTTGTGCACACCTTCACACACGCCACATATTTTGTGTGGGAAGTCAAGTCTCCTTGTTCACACTTTCACACACACCACATATTTTGTGTGGGAAGTCAAGTCTCCTTGTGCACACCTTCACACACACCACATATTTTGTGTGGGAAGTCAAGTCTCCTTGTGCACACCTTCACACACACCACATATTTTGTGTTGGCCATCAGCAGATTCCTGCTTCAGGCATGTGCTCCAGATCGTCCACAACATGAACGGAACCGAGTCTGATCACATTAGAGGTGGACACCACATCTGTAAGCCACTCAACCCTGTGTGGTGTGTGTGTGCCTACATGCTTGCATGTGTGAGGTGTTATGTAAACACTAAACAAGACCAGACATTAATGTACCTTCACGTCCCAGAGTAGAGGAGCAGCACTGACCAATGAGTGAGTACAAGAACAACAGCTGACAACACTCACTTCCTGCATCAGACAGTAGTGTACCTCCACGTCCCAGAGTAGAGGAGCAGCACTGACCAATGAGTGAGTACAAGAACAACAGCTGACAACACTCACTTCCTGCATCACTTTTGATCAGCCACTTGTTAGGGGGGTTGTTGTCCAGTCGGACTATGGTGACCGTCTGACCTTTCTTCAGGGACAGGCCTCCTAGAACACCTCCCTTGACGTCTTGTTTAATGATGCCCTCACCAGCGACAATCTCCTCGCCCGTTAACTGCGTCCAGGGAAAATCCAGAGCAACAGAATTAGCACACAACAACATACAATCACTGCAGTCATTTGTCAACACACGAACATCAAGTGAATCATTCATCATCATCATCATCATCATCGGAGCAGGCTAAGTATGCATACCTCACTACCCCAGAGATCAGGGGTGCGTGTGATACCACTAGGTACTACTGATACCCGGACACGTGCCCGGCCCATCAAACCCGGGACCTCCTGAGTGGTCACCCGAACTCTCAGCTATGGCTCCAGTGGACACAGTGTGTGCACATATACAACTACACAAACACCACCATCTACAACTTACAACTACACAAACACCACAATCTACAACTTACAACTACACAAACACCACGATCTACAACTTACAACTACACAAACACCACGATCTACAACTTACAACTACACAAACACCACAATCTACAACTTACAGCTACACAAACACCACAATCTACAGCATACAATTACACAAACACCACGATCTACAACTTACAACTACACAAACACCACGATATACAACTTACAACTACACAAACACCATGATCTACAACTTACAGCTACACAAACACCACAATATACAACTTACAGCTACACAAACACCACAATCTATAACTTACAACTAAACAAACACCACAATCTACAACTTACAGCTACACAAACACCACAATCTACAACTTACAACTAAACAAACACCACAATCTACAACTTACAACTAAACAAACACCACAATCTACAACTTACAACTATACAAACACCACAATCTACAACTTACAACTATACAAACACTACAATCTACAACTTACAACTATACAAACACCACAATCTACAACTTACAACTATACAAACACCACAATCTACAACTTACAACTACACAAACATCACGATCTACAACTTACAACTACACAAACATCACGATCTACAACTTACAGCTACACAAACACCACAATATACAACTTACAGATACACAAACACCACAGTCTATAACTTACAACTAAACAAACACCACAATCTACAACTTACAGCTACACATACACCACAATCTATAACTTACAACTAAACAAACACCACAATCTACAACTTACAACTAAACAAACACCACAATCTACAACTTACAACCATACAAACACCACAATCTACAACTTACAACTATACAAACACCACAATCTACAACTTACAACTATACAAACACCACAATCTACAACTTACAACTATACAAACACCACAATCTACAACTTACAACTATACAAACACCACAATCTACAACTTACAACTATACAAACACCACAATCTACAACTATACAGACACCACAACCTACAACTTACAACTACACAAACACCACAATCTACAACTTACAGCTAAACAAACACCACAATCTACAACTTACAACTACACAAACACCACAATCTACAACTTACAACTATACAAACACCACAATCTACAACTTACAACTATACAAACACCACAATCTACAACTTAAAACTACACAAACACCACAATCTACAACTTACAACTACACAAACATCACAATCTATAACTTACAACTATACAAACACCACAATCTGCAACTTACAACTACACAAACACCACAATCTACAACTTACAACTACACAAACATCACAATCTATAACTTACAACTAAACAAACACCACAATCTACAACTTACAGCTACACAAACACCACAATCTACAACTTACAACTACACAAACACCACAACCTACAACTTACAACTACACAAACACCACAACCTACAACTTACAACTACACAAACACCACAATCTAGAACTTACAGCTACACAAACACCACAACCTACAACTTATAACTACACAAACACAACAATCTACAACTTACAGCTACACAGACACCACAATCTACAACTCACAACTACACAAACACCACAATCTACAACTTATAATTACACAAACACCACAATCTACAACTTGCAACTACACAAAAACGACAATCTACAACTTACAACTACACAAACACCACAACCTACAACTTACAACTACAAAAACATCACAATCTACAACTTACAGCTACACAATCACCACAATCTATAACGTACAACCACACAAACACCACAATCTACAACTTACAGCTACACAAACACTATAACCTACAACTTACAACTACACAAACACCACAATCTACAACTTACAACTATACAAACACCACAATCTACAACTTACATTTACACAAACACCACAATCTACAACTTACATTTATGCAAACACAACAATCTACAACCTACAACTACACAAACACCATAATCTACAACTTACATTTACACAAACACCACAATCTACAACTTACATTTACGCAAACACAACAATCTACAACTTACATTTACACAAACACCACAATCTACAACTTACAGCTACACAGACACCACAAACTACAACTTACATTTACACAAACACCACAATCTACAACTTACATTTACACAAACACCAGAGACTGTGTAGCTATCTTCTACCCCATCCAACTCCATGTCCACGTAATGTGGTAAAGGCTCTTTCGGGTTGCATAGAAGTAACCACTTGTCTGAGCTGTTTTTAAGTTTATACACTTCCGCATTTATATCTCCCGAAACATCCGCGGCTATTTGCTTCAGTGTCTCAACCTTTGCGGTTGTAGGCATCCAGTGAATCATAGCCTTGGTCTTTTCCTTCTCTATGTTTTCGATTACAATAGTTAATTTAGGATCCTGCAGTTCATGCTTCATCCCTATCAGGGTCTTGTTTAGATGACCAAAGGCTCGTGTTCACTAACAGGCGTGAAAACACTTGCACACACACAATGAGTGTACAAACACACGCCGATATAACTCAAACACTTTAATCGCACTTCTCAAAACAGCAGTCATATCAGGCATCGCTCAAAGTCAGCGATAATGCCATTTTCCAGAAACATACAATGCAATATATCAATTCATAAATACAATAGAATATAACACTCACTCAATCTTTACTCTACTCAACAAAGCATACTTTCGTCCATCAAGCATTGACTCATACATAGCAACACTCTTTCATATCCGTCCAGTCTCGAGGCCCTAGGCTGTCTGTCCTACCAGCAGTGATTCCTCGTTGGCCCGGCTTTCCGCTCTCGTGGTTTTCGTGTACCACGCTGACCCCTGGCCATCGCCTGCGTAGTAACCGTTAGTCCAGTTCACGGTCGTACCTGGTCGTTGCCGCCAGGCGGGAGAGATGAAGACTGGGAGATTCTGACAATCCCGTGAAGCCGTTCATAATGGGCCGCCTTTGCTTTCGGTGTCAGCGTAGCGTACCATCTTTTAGGGTCCTCAAAATGGTAGATGGATTTTATCCCTTGTCTACCGATCCCACAAGGACCCATCAAGACGCTCACCATCAGCGAGTTGTTGAACCGGAATACATGAGGTCCTGATACAGAAAACACAAGTGTGTTTGCTTGGTGGAACGCTCCTCCCTCGAAACCTTCACTTGTGTTGACTTTGATACCTTTTACAATTTGGTTTTCCATCTTCAATAATCCGTGACAGAGGAAATCTTTAATACAGCTCTACACGTGGTGAAAACTATCGAAATCACTGCCACAAAATTGAAATCACTGATATGTTTGAATAATCCGTGAAAGAGAAAATCTTTAATCCAGATCTACACGTGGTGACAAAGTATCGAAATCACTTCATCTAGCTACCGATGTTGTGTCTCGGCAAGGCATACTTTAGGCGAAAGATTTTTACGCTGTGATAATAAATGATATGTTGATCTCTTTAACCGTGGCAGCCAGATGTTCTGTGTGTGTTTATGGCTTTACAACCAGTGGAGTAAAGAAATGTTCGATGGCTTCAAGAGCAATGTCTATTGCGTACAAAAAGCAGATTGGACTCCATATAATTGCTTCACTTCAGTCAGTAGGGCAAGATGGCTTCTCAAGGGTGGCAGTCATCAGCAGCGCCTTATTGGGGGATGTTTGGGGCTTTATTGCACACAGATGTGTGTGCTCAACACAAATTTATTTTTTTTTGGAAGTTAATAATCATTTAATGAGGAACTTATGCAGTCAGCACACAGGCACCACCGACTTCCTTGATTCTCCTTTCTGCAACTTTGCTGAAGAACTTGGCCTTGACAATCACTGGCCTGTTAGGTAGGTGGCCTTAGCCCAAAACCTTGTAAAAACCAGCCAGGACAACATCAATGAATGGTGCCTTCTCGGTCTGCTGGTCCAGATATCTGGCTCTGGACTACTCTACTCACTCAACAGTGACCACAGCTTGTCCACATTGATGGATGGGCTGTGGAATTTGTTGTTGGTCTTGTGGTAGAACCTCATACCCACTTTGCCAAAGTAACCAGATGAATTTGAAACAAATAGGTATATTAAACTCCTGCGAGAAGAAACGTACTAAACATCAACAACGTTGCACATACCTTACAAGGAGATTCATCGTATCGCGAAATACAGGTGAAAATCCTAAATCAGAAGCACTCAATAAATATATAAAATGAATAATAAAATAAAATAAACTACACACAAACACGTACAATACGACATACAGGACTACCGACGTTTTGATTCTCAGAATCTTTGTCAAGGACACCACACATAGCTATTCCCCAATTGTTTACACTATCTATTACTATGCTGTTCCCCCCCCCCCCATATCTATACCTAACTGTCCCCACACACTTACATTTTCATAGCAGACTGTTCACATAATTTTGGCTACTTAAATCTTATCTGGCAACCCACTTTTAATTCTGCAGCCAACGAGCGCCTTCACAGCTGGCCAAGTCACCTTTTCTGCCCCACATAGCATAGGGACAGTTCCTGTGTGTTTTTTTCCTTTTTTCTTTGTTTGCTGTATTTCGTTGTGTTAGCTATCTGTGGTGTCCTTGACAAAGATTCTGAGAATCGAAACGTCAGTAGTCCTGTGTGTCGTATTGTACGCATTTGTGTGTAGTTTATCTTATTTTATTTTATTTTATTATTCATTTTATATATTTATTGAGTGCTTCTGATTTCGGATTTTCACCTGTATTTCGCGATACGATGGATCTCCTTGTAAGGTATGTGCAACGTTGTTGATGTTTAGTACGTTTCTTCTCGCAGGAGTTTAATATACCTATTTGTTTCAAATTAATATTGTTATATCCTGCTGCAGCCGCTGCTTTTTCTTTTTATTCCTAAGTAACCAGGATGGTATTTGTCAAAGTTGATTCTGTGGTGACGCTGGCCACCAGGCTGCTTTCTGTGTTTGCTGACATGACTTCTTTAACTTGGTATAAAGTTTTTGTCCCATTTGCAACACAAATTTTTTTTATTTTTGTTTAAAAACTTTTATTTCATACAAAGCAATGTATATTTACAAGTTGTAGTGTGTGTTTCTTTTGTTTGTGTATATTACAGAGCGTTGCCGTTTGTTAGTGTTAAGTGTAACATTGTGAATAGAACAAATACATACATATATACAGTTATGATAATATGATAATATGACATTTATGGCATAGTGCATGTAGATACACATTCCTTGCATATGCTTCACTTCCACTTCCGCAAGCGGAATGCATGAAACACCTGTCCATCTCTCCTTCTCCTCTTCCCTCCCCCCTCTCTCTCTCTCTCACACACACACACAATCTCGTCCTTTCTGGAGACCGCAGTACATTAAATGCCCCGCGCTTGGACAATAAACTTTAAACTATCATTTCCATTAAAATGTGGCTTCTTTATAATTTCTGGGTCACTTAGCTACCGAGGTGAAAGTCGTTGGTGTTGTTGCCTGATGACAAATTACAGGGTGACGTAATTATTTATTAAGATTTTTTGTTTTTTCACTTTTACTGCTTGAATTTAATTTCTGCTTCTATGCTGTTTTTTTTTTTTACACAAGCAAGCATAGCCATACCAGAACTGATTCTGTTTTCTCCTTGGTCTAAGAATGGGCATTGTGCAAGAGATTATACCATCAGCAATGATTATGTTTTCCTCTTGGTCTAAGAATGGACTTTGTGCACTAGAGATTATACCATCAGCACTAATTCTGTTTTCTTCTTGGTCTAAGAGTGGGCTTTGTAACTAGATATGCTGTAACCAGATTTGATGGTTTTCTCCTCGGTCTAAGAATGGGCTGTGTGCAGCTAGAGATTGTACCATCAGCACTAATTCTGTTTTCTTCTTGGTCTAAGAATGGGCTTTGTAACTAGATATGCTGTAACCAGATTTGATGGTTTTCTCCTCGGTCTAAGAATGGGCTGTGTGCAGCTAGAGATTGTACCATCAGCACTAATTCTGTTTTCTTCTTGGTCTAAGAGTGGGCTTTGTAACTAGATATGCTGTAACCAGATTTGATGGTTTTCTCCTCGGTCTAAGAATGGGCTGTGTGCAGCTAGAGATTGTACCATCAGCACTAATTCTATTTTCTTCTTGGTCTAAGAGTGGGCTTTGTAACTAGATATGCTGTAACCAGATTTGATGGTTTTCTCCTCGGTCTAAGAATGGGCTGTGTGCAGCTAGAGATTGTACCATCAGCACTAATTCTGTTTTCTTCTTGGTCTAAGAATGGGCTTTGTAACTAAATATTCTGTAACCAGATTTGATGGTTTTCTCCTCGGTCTAAGAATGGGCTGTGTGCAGCTAGAGATTGTACCATCAGCACTAATTCTGTTTTCTTCTTGGTCTAAGAATGGGCTTTGTAACTAAATATACTGTAACCAGATTTGATGGTTTTCTCCTCAGTCTAAGAATGGGCTGTGTGCAGCTAGAGATTGTACCATCAGCACTAATTCTGTTTTCTTCTTGGTCTAAGAATGGGCTTTGTAACTAGATATGCTGTAACCAGATTTGATGGTTTTCTCCTCGGTCTAAGAGTGGGCTTTGTAACTAGATATGCTGTAACCAGATTTGATGGTTTTCTCCTCGGTCTAAGAATGGGCTGTGTGCAGCTAGAGATTGTACCATCAGCACTAATTTTGTTTTCTTCTTGGTCTAAGAATGGGCTTTGTAACTAAATATACTGTAACCAGATTTGATGGTTTTCTCCTCGGTCTAAGAATGGGCTGTGTGCAGCTAGAGATTGTACCATCAGCACTAATTCTGTTTTCTTCTTGGTCTAAGAATGGGCTTTGTAACTAAATATACTGTAACCAGATTTGATGGTTTTCTCCTCGGTCTAAGAATGGGCTTTGTAACTAAATATACTGTAACCAGATTTGATGGTTTTCTCCTCGGTCTAAGAATGGGCTCTGCAGCTAGAGATTGTACCATCAGCACTAATTCTGTTTTCTCTGTGGTCTAAGAATGAGCTTTGTGCAGTTAGAAATCAAAGCTGATTGTATTTTCTTCTTCGTCTAAGAATTTTCTTCTTCGTCTAAGAAAGGGCTTTGTGCAACAACAGAATGTACAATTCTCAGCGGATGCAAATTTTTTTTTTTTTTTTGTTTGTTTGTTACTTAAGGGCATTTTATTACAGTCAGCCAATGGAATCAAAATATTTATGATGAAATATTTAAACAATTATAATGAAAATGAATGAATAGTATACTATGATTCTTTTAATTGGTTGGTTGGATTTGCCTTTAACAGAAATAAATATAATCGTCACATATTGAAAAATGTAGTCAAAGATAACACAATCACAACAGATGTCAACTATTAATTTAAGCATTGAAGTATTAAAACAAAATTTAAGTTTGTTTATTAGTATTAACCCGTATAAGCACACACATAAGAAACAAAAAATAATTCATGTGTTAGACATTGTGACAGTAACATGTTTAAGGTTTAGTTAACATTTTAAGGTCATGGTTTGGTATCTTTTAGAGATTCCAGAACTGACTTTACAATTTCGACACGCCCTTGATGATCGTCTTTATTGGTCCATTTCCACCTTCTGAGCCTTCTGAGCACGCTTCCATTGGAGTGTTTGACCTAGATCCAGAACCCACATCCATGGGAGTGCTCGATTCCGCAACAGCACTAGCACTTGCGCTAGCGCCACCGGAAGCAGCCTGTCCGTCTCCGGCGGTTCACTGGAACTTGGTGCGAGTTTTGGATTTCTTCTTATCTTTTCCCAGGAGAATTGCAGCCTGGTCAATTCCAGGTGTTCGATTAAGCCTTTTGACGGGTTTGGTTTTCTTCTCTGCATCCCTGGGACTTTTTAAAGGACTCAGTTTTTCAATGATACAGGAGACTTCATCGTCACTTTCTTTGTCATCAGACTTTGACGCCATTTTCCACTGAAACAGTATTGACACTTCAAAGTCAAATGAGATTTTCAAATGAATTCTCAAGATTTTCAAATGAATTCTCGAACATTCACTTGCAGGTCTGACAAATGTCAGGGCGAAAGATTTATACGTTGTGAAGAGAAACCAGAGCAACAATATACACTGCAAAATGGCAAATATCCCTCAAGGTCGTGCAAGTGTTTTATACTGTTTTTACATTGCATTATACTGAATATAAAATATATGTAATAAAGAAACAAAATACATCACCCACTTATAATCTTCATATTAGAACTGTCAATATTAACAGGCAGGTATAAGGGTGAAATGGGGTAGTATAATAATACTAAGGATCGTAAGGTAAGAATAAATATCCATAGAAGTTATCTCCCCTATGATGAAAGAAAATAGATACATAAGGAAAGATGTTATCTCCCCTATAATGAAAGACAGTAGATAAATGTAGGAAAGATGTTATCACCCCTATACTGACAGATAGCATAATCTACAACTTACAGCTACACAAACACCAAAATCTACAACTTAAAGCTATACAAACATCACAATCTACAACTTACAACTACACAAACACCACATTCTACACCTTACAACTACACAAACACCACAATCTACAACTTACAACTATACAAACACTATAACCTACAACTTACAACTACACAAACACCACAATCTACAACTTACAACTATACAAACACTATAACCTACAACTTACAACTACACAAACACCACAATCTAAAACTTACAACTATACAAACACTATAACCTACAACTTACAGCTACACAAACACCACAATCTACAATTTACAATGACACAAACACCACAATCTACAACTTACAACTACACAAACACCACAATCTATAACTTACAACTATACAAACACCACAAACTACAACTTACAACTACACAAACACCACAATCTACAACTTACAACTACACAAACACCACAATCTACAACTTACAGCTACACAAACACCACAATCTACAACTTACAGCTACACAAACACCACAATCTACAACTTACATTTACACAAACACCACAATCTACAACTTACATTTACACAAACACCACAATCTACAACTTTCATTTACACAAACACCAGAGACGGTGTAGCTATCTTATACCCCATCCAACTCCATGTCCACGTAATGTGGTAAAGGCTTTTTCAGGTTGCATAGAAGTAACCACTTGTCCGAGCTGTTTTTAAGTTTATGCACTTCCGCATTTATATCTCACGAAATATCCACGGCTATTTGCTTCACTGAATCAATCTTTGCGGTTGTAGGCATCCAGTGAATCATAGCCTTGGTCTTTTCCTTCTCTATGTTTTCGATTTTTTTTTTTTTTTTTTTAAAGCATATTCTTTATAGGGCTTAGCTGTCAACACCAGCATCTTTCAGCTGTATGTTGATCTCTTGGCAAGATTACGCTCAGTAGTTTGCCATTGCTTTCTGAGCGGCCAGCTCACATATCCCGTAAGTTACCGATGCGATTCGAACCACTGCTGATTTGAACCGTCATCACGTTACTGACGAGAGTATACAAGATTACGGAGAAAAGTCATAACCTCTAAGCCACGAAGCCGGCTTCGATTACAATAGTTAATTTAGGATCCTGCAGTTCATGCTTCATCCCGTGAAGCCGTTCATAATGGGCTGCCTTTGCTTTTGGTGTCAGCGTAGCGTACCATCTTTTAGGGTCCTCAAAATGGTAGATGGATTTTATTCCTTGTCTACAGATCCCACAAGGACCCATCAAGACGCTCACCATCAGCGAGTTGTTGAACCGGAATACATGAGGTCCTGATACAGAAAACACAAGTGTGTTTGCTTGGTGGAACGCTCCTCCCTCGAAACCTTCACTCGCGTTGACTTTGATACCTTTTACAATTTGGTTTTCCATCTTCGATAATCCGTGACAGAGGAAATCTTTAATACAGATCTACACGTGGTGAAAACTATCGAAATCACTGCCACAAAATTGAAATCACTGATATGTTTGAATAATCCGTGAAAGAGAAAATCTTTAATCCAGATCTACACGTGGTGAAAACTATTGAAATCACTTCCACAGAAATAATATCACTGATATGGTTGAATAATCCGTGAAAGAGAAGATCTTTAATACAGATCTACACGTGGTGACAAAGTATCGAAATCACTTCATCTAGCTACCGATGTTGTGTCTCGTCAAGGCATACTTTAGGCGAAAGATTTTTACGCTGTGATAATAAATGATATGTTGATCTCTTTAACCGTGGCAGCCAGATGTTCTGTGTGTGTTTATGGCTTTACAACCAGTGGAGTAAAGAAATGTTCGATGGCTTCAAGAGCAATGTCTATTGCGTACAAAAAGCAGATTGGACTCCATATAATTGCTTCACTTCAGTCAGTAGGGCAAGATGGCTTCTCAACGGTGGCAGTCATCAGCAGCGCCTTATTGGGGGATGTATGGGGCTTTATTGCACACAGATGTGTGTGCTCAACACAAATTTTTTTTTTTTGGGGGTTGAAATTAATAATCATTTAATGAGGAACTTATGCAGTCAGCACACAGGCACCACCAACTTCCTTGATTCTCCTTCCTGCAACTTTGCTGAAGAACTTGGCCTTGACAATCACTGGCCTGTTAGGTAGGTGACCTTTGCCCAAAACCTTGTAATAACCAGCCTGGACAACATCAATGACTGGTGCCTTCTCGGTCTGCTGGTCCAGATATCTGGCTCTGGACTACTCTACTCACTCAACAGTGACCACAGCTTGTCCACATTGATGGATGAGCTGTGGAATTTGTTGTTGGTCTTGTGGTAGAACCTCATACCCACTTTGCCAAAGTAACCAGGATGGTATTTGCCAAAATTGATTCTGTGGTTATGCTGGCCACCTGTGTTACCACGACCACCAGGGTGCTTTCTGTGTTTGCCGTGGCTCACATGTCCTCGAGCTTTCTGGTCTTCTTTAACTTGGTATAATCTTGTTGTTTCACTTGCACCAACACGAGTCTACAAAGCAATGTACAAGGTGTAATGTGTGTTTCTTTGTTTGTGTATATTACAGAGCGTTGCCGTTTGTTAGTGTTATGTGTCACATGCGTTAATCAAAACAAATACATGCATATACAGTTATGATAATATGACATTTATGGCATAGTGCATGTAAACACACATTCCTCGTTTCATTTCCATCTCCACAAGTGGAATGCATGTTACACCTGTCCATCTCTCTCTCTCTCTCTCTCTCTCTCTCTCTCTCTCTCTCTCTCTCTCTCTCTCTCTCTCTCTCACACACACACACACACATACATTCTGTCTTGATCTATCTCTTGCTTTCTGTAGATAATAGTACATGGATTTCCGTGATCTTGGGCAATAACATTTACATTTTCATTCTATTTAAATTGGGGGGGGGGGGGGGGGTGGTATTTCCATGTGCATATATTAATATAAATAAATACCTGTATATCAACACAAAGCAATAATTATGTTTACATAAATACCTACACGAATTACCCAAACTTGGCTACCCATATACAAATACCATACATGTTGGCCTTTGGTATTCTACAACTATGTTTATATTTGTGCTGGGAAATCGTGTTGAATTTAGGCAAAAGGTAAACTGCTGAATGCAAAAAAGCCTAGTGACCACCTGCCACTAGACACACCAGGCCGGTGGCCGGGTCTTACAAAGGACACGCAGCCAGTTTTCCACAAAGCCTTTGTTTCCCTAGGCCAGAGGAGCTATATATCTCTCTTTAACTTTGTTTGGGGGGAGGAGAGGGATCTGTAATTTCAATTCCCCATGGGGAAGAATTGTGGCGTGTACTATCTGCGCTCTCCAATGCTTGTTACCACCTAGTGAGAAGTGTTCCAAAGTATTTACAAAATAAGCCACACACAGGGCTCGCGTCACGAGGCGCACACAAGTTCTAAAATTTCCACAGCAGGGACTGGTCTGGGACACTCCCAATCAAACTGTACTATTGTCTGTCAAGACGATCGAGTGTCAGTATTATATGATAAACATCTAAAATAAACCTGGATATTCATATTCTATATTCCACATTCCACCGTACAAGCATACACATATATGTGTGCATGTACACATATATGCATGCATGTCCACATTCATACATATTATGGGTATTCAATTGAGTAAATAAATAAGCTGGTTTTATTTCGTTATGTCTGTGTGTTTGTGAATATTTGTGTTATTTTGATTTGGAACATATGCAGTATTAAACATGAATTGTACGTTTTTATATTTGTACAAGGCGGCATTTCTACAGGACCATACTAGGTACCTGTATTCTGCCAGAGAAATCAGCAATTTCGTGTGCTTGTCTTTGGTAGTTTTAGGTAAAGTGTTTAAAAAAATTGCTTTGTAAATATCTGTTTTCTTTTTAGTAAATGTTTCAATGAGTTGTCTTAGTGTGTCTAGTACGGTTTGGACTGTTGGACATGTGTAATAAATGTGGTCTTTAGTTTCCTGTATGTTCCGCCTGCAGAGTTGACATTGTGCTATTTGTTTTGACCTGCGTGCTTGATTTTCCATAGTAGGTGGCATGTTAAAGATTAAACGGTACGTAATTTCTCTGGCTTTGGGTTTAATGTGTGGATTGTGGACATTAGTGAAAGTACATGTGTAGTCTTGTATGTAGTATTTTTGTCCCCTTTTTATTCTGAGTCGTAGTGGGGGTGCTTGTTGATTGACTAGATATTTGTAAATGTGATTTGTTGTCTGGTGTAGTAAATGCTCGCGTCCTTGAAGTGCGTGTATGCATGTCTTGTAGAAAGCGGGTAGTGTTCCAAAATGGTGTGGTGAATTAAGTTGTATTCTTCTAAGGTGTTGCAGTCTGAGTTCTATGTAATAGAGTGCTAGTGGGTGCTGTTCAGGTTGATTGAGGATATGTCCTATGTGTTGGATTCTAAGCGCTTGTATTTTTGTGTGTATGTCTTGTAGTGATATTCCCCCTTGTCTTTTGTCCTGTATGAGTGTCTTATGTTTATGCAATAGATTGTGCTGCCAAAGATGAAACGTCTGATATGTTTGTTGATGTCTGTGACTGTCTGTTTAGGAGGGTCTAGCACTGTGACTAAATATATTATTTTGGGAATGATGAATGTGTTAACTATGATGCTCCTACCAAATATTGTGGATGTCTTATACCTGTATCTGTGCAGCATGTCTATAATTTGTTGTGTGAGGTTTTGCCATGTCTGTGCGTGCATCTGTCGGGAGTTGTTAGGAAATGCTATCCCATATAGTTTGATGTTGTCTGTGGCTGTTAAGTCGGAAGGAAAGTCTGTTTTGTTTCGCCACTTACCGAGACCCATTATGTGTGATTTTTGTATGTTTAATTTTGCCCCACTCCCCTTACCAAACTGTGTAAAGGTATGGAGAATATTTGTAACAGATGTGTTGTTGGCGGGGAAGAAGGCGGTGTCATCTGCGTATGCAAGCAACTTCCACTCTCCTCCGCCTGGTATGAATGTGCCTGTGATGTTGGTGTCTTGTCAGATTGCTTCTAGTAGTGGTCATAAAACCAGCACATATAGGAGCGGCAACATAGGACATCCTTGTCTCACTGACCTTGTGAGCCGGAAGCCTGCAGTGAGTGTGTGGTTAACCAACACCTTACTCTCAGGATTCCAGTACAAGATCGCTATCCACCTCCCAAAGTACTGGCCTAAATTGCATTGTGTTAATGTCTTGTGTAGACAGGAGTGGGAAATTCTGTCAAAGGCTTTCTCCTGGTCTAGGGACAAAAGAGAGGCCTGACAGTCTTTCTCCTGTGTGTATGTGATGATGTCTCTAATAAAATGTGTATGCTGGTGAATGTGGTACACCGCATTGTTGGTCTGGGTGTATGAGTGGTGACATAAAAGGTCTCAGTTTGTGGGTCAGTGCTTTAGTTAGTATGTTATAATCTGTGTTGAGTAGAGATATGGGTCTGTAATTTTTCATCTGTGTCTTGTCTGTGTTGTGTTTAGGTATGAGTGTTATGTACGACATAACTGTCTGGTAGTTGTTCTTTGTCAAAGGCGTCTTGATATACTTTAAGAAGAAGGCCACCTAAGATAGGAAAGAAATGTTGGTAGAATTCTACAATCAAGCCGTCCGGTCCTGGTGTCTTGTCTTTGTTCATTTTGCTGAGTGCGTGTGTTATGTCTGCTGGTGTTAGTTCTGTGTCTAGTGTGTCTTTGTCTGCATCTGACAGCTGTTTACTGTATTTTAGAAATTTGTCTTGTGTCTGTGTGTCTACTGATTCTGCTGTAAATAGGTGTGTGCAGTATTGATTGAATGCTTCTGTTATTTGCACAGGTTCTGTTTGTGTGGTGCCTTGCATGTCTATTATTTTGCCTATTTGTCTGCTGTGTTGTACGTTCTGTTCAATTGCTAAATATTGTTTACATCTTGCGTGATTGTGGTTAGTTTTGTTCTAAGGAGGGCGCCTAGATATCTGTGTTGTTGGTGCTGCTCTAATTGTTCTTCTAGTGTGTTTAAATGTGGTGCTTTGTTGTCCATCTGTTTTGTTAGTTGTATGGCTGTTTGTATAATTTGTTCTTGTCTTAATCTGTCTTTGTGTATGATGGATGCTAGGTGTTGTGTTCTGCTTCGTATTGTATTTTTCAGTAGGTACCAGTATTGTCCGATGTTATCAGTCGGTATGTGGTCGGTATATGTGTGTAAAAGTTGTGCCATGTATTTCTCATATTCTGTATTCTTTAGAAGTGTGTTGTTAAATTTCCAATGCTGTGAACGTTTGTTTATCTGTGTGTTTATGTTGCTTGTACTGATGTGTGCTAATATGGCTTTGTGGTCTGTGTACTGTAATGTCTCTTGTAGGTGCCGAGTGTTTCCTATGTGGTGTGTTGCAGGTATATATATCCTATCTAATTTTCTTGCTATGTGGTGTGTTTTATTTGTGTGGGTTGTTTCTCTCTTATTTGGATGTTTGTGTCTGAATGTGTCTATTAAATTGTGTGTGTCTAAAATGTTTTGCAGTGTTTCTAACTGTGTTGTGCTTTCTCCTTCCATTCTCCTCACCTGTGTCTTCATTTCTCCCCCTATTATATCCAATGCCTGTAAGACGCAGTTGAAATCTCTACAGAGTATGATGTTCTGTCCTCTGTATGTATGTGTGAGTAGTGTGTCTAGTTCTTCATAAAATTGTGGCTGATAGTTGTAATTTGGTCGTGCATGTATGTTGACAATGGTATATGTATGTGAGGTGTTACTTATTTGTGTTATGCTGATTCTACCCTGGATATCCCGATTTGTTTTTAAAATGTTCCACCTATCTGATGTTTGTAGTATGGCTGTCCCAGAACCTATGTTTTGGACTGCCAAACTGAAGTGTGCATGTCTTAGTCCTAATTGTGTTGTAATTTGTGCGCCATGTATATCTGAATGAATATTTGTCTCTTGTAGCAGGATGAAATCTGGTTTGTATTGGTGTATGAGTGTGCAAATGTGTTGTTGTTTTGTGCGTATACCAGATACATTTAAACATATTATTTTTATGTCGTCACCCATCACAAGTATATAAAAAAAGAAAATTATATTGCGTGCAAATGACAATTGACATTACTAAAGGAAGTAAAGAAATATGCTGCATATAGCTGTTCAGTGCGTTTTGGACATTACCAAGTTCTCTTCTTCTTCAGTGTCAGTGGCGATAAATAAAAGTCTTAAGGATATGTTGTCCTCTTCCTCTGTGTTCTGTCGTTGATCATTTGTCCTTACTGTGGGGCTGTCTGGTTTGTTCACTTTTTTGGTGTGGCAATTGGAGAATCGTCGTCTTCACTATCGCTGTTTTCTGCGTTTTTCTGCATTCTATTGCGCTTCTTGTTATGAATCACTTTAATGAAACCATCTGTGTCTACCTCTTTGTCATTTTTAATGGGCTCCCGTTCATCTGAATTGTTTTCCTTGGTCGCGGTTGGGGATAGGTGCGTATTTGGGGTGGTAGGTGATTTGGATTTGGGTTGGGTTTTGCTGCCTTGTTCCTTTTGTTGATTTGTTCTTTGTGTTGTAATGTCGTTTATGGCCAAGGTATTAGTGATTTCAGTCTTGAATGGTGTTGGTACTGGCGTGGGCATTAGTGCTGTCTTCGGCGCTGTGGTTTCCACTTGTTCTCGTGATTGTGTCAGTGGCTGCTGACTCTTTGCTTCTACCAGCGGTGGAAAGTTTTACATCGTGTTTTCATCTACCTTGGGCCGCGGTCTTCGGCTCGGGCACCAGTTGGCCCAGTGGTTGTCCAGACCACAGTTTGGGCACGTTGTTCTGCGCCCTGGCATCGTGAAGAGGATACGGTGGTTGTTACCGGTGATCCCAGGGATGTTTAACCTAGCATAATGTGGCACTTCTTGAGTTGGGTTGCACAAAGCACCCCACTTCCCCGCACCATATTTCAGTCTGAATACTTCGGCGTACTTGTCGCCTGTTGCCATTCCGACCAACTCTATGACTGCCTCTCAGCTCATGGTATTCGGCAACCAGTGGATGGTTACCCGCTCTTTTTCCTTTTCCACGTGCTGGATCTCTATTTCAAGATCGCAGCTCGTGACCTTCAGTTTCAATCCATGTAGTTCTTGATATTTTTGGTTGTATGCTACCTATGTTAGGTTCACAAACCAGCGTGTAGGTATTTTGAAGCGGTAAATGTCCGTTATGCCCCCGCGGGAACATCAGCTGGGCCCAACAAAGTGCTGGAGATTTGAGTTGGGGTGCATTTTACTGCCTCTCCCGGCCCTGTTACAGACAGCACGAGGGTACCTGAGCTGTGTAGCTTACTATGTACTGCGCTGGATGTAAAGTTATAGACTGGTTGGTCCATGTTCTCAGGAAACACAGGTCACGTCCAGTTGAAATAAACCACACACATGAATCGAAAAACTATTACTTTGTGAAAGACGAAGTTAACAATGCTCAAAATACATGACAAGGTTCCACTATTTAAAAATATTTTTTTTTTTTTTTGACAATTCAAAGCTGTTATTGTTATTCAGTATATCTGACCCTGCTGAAGTTATCAATGTGTGGTCTTCTGTGCTGTCTCAGAAGTCAGCTCAATAGCAGTTTGACTAATACTTTCTAGAGATTTGGACATATTTCTTTTTGCCAGCATTTACCAACCTTTCATGACATTAATTTTAGAAAAAAGTTAAAATAGTTAAAAGTTAAAAAGTTAAGTTAAAGAAAGTCCACTATTAAAAAAAAAAAAAAAAAATTTCCTTAATTTTTTTTTTTTTAACTTTTATTTCATACAAAGCAATGTATATTTATAAATTGTAGTGTGTGTTTATTTTGTTTGTGTATATTACAGAGCGTTGCCGTTTGTTAGTGTTAAGTGTGACCGTTTGTTAGTGTTAAGTGTGACATTGTGAATAAAACAAATACATACATATATACAGTTATGATAATATGACATTTATGGCATAGTGCATGTAGATACACATTCCTTGCATATGCTTCACTTTCTGTCCATCTCTCCCTTCTCTCTCTCTCGCACACACACACATAGACACACACACACACACACAATCTCGTGCTTTCTGGAGACCGCAGTACATTAAATACCTCGCGCTTGGACAATAAACTTTAAACTATCATTTCCATTAAAATGTGGCTTCTTTGTAATTTCTGGGTCACTTAGTTCCCGAGGCGAAGGTCGTTGGTGTTGTTGCCTGATGACAAATTTCAGGGTGACGCTCTAGTCCATGATGTCTTTTGTTTGAGGGACAAGAATCAGGGATTTACTACTAGCAATTAGGGTCCATGGTCTGTCCCCAGGGAGATAATTGGTCCAAAATTGTGATAGTGTCTGGGTTTTATATACAATGGGAAGGACTTAAAATCTGGCCACTCAAAGCCACCTTAGCTTACTGGGTACTTAAAGGGCTCATCGGATTTGTTTATACATGGTGGTGCATATTTTTCTTTTGAAACATATCATTACCGTATAACATCGTTTTAATACTTAAGATACCGACTTGGTTTAAAGACTGCTACACGCATGCACGTGCGTGCGCGCGCACACACACACTCGTACACATGCGCATGCAAATTCATGCACCACACACGCACACACACCTGCATCCACACACAGATGCATACATATGTTACTGCCAACGGCACAGACACCCATCCACAATATATTTCATGTTGCACATTCAAATATAATAATGGGAAAATTAATAATAATAGTAGCAGTAATAATAATAGTATTAATAATAATAATAATAATAATAATAATAATAATATAATTGTAAGATTATTAATACCATCAATAAATACATTTACAGTTGTAGTATCCTTTATTTAAAACAAGTTATTTGCTTCTTCTGTAATATGTGCTGTCTTCAGCCAAATCTTTTACGAGATTTGCGCTTGTGGGGCTAAGATTAGAATGTTTGCGACTTTTTGTTGATAAAGTTGTTGGACAATTTCTTTGTTGATTGTTCTGTAATTGTATAGTGCTTTGTTTCTTAATGCCCATATAAGATTTCTGTACTCTGCCAATAGAACAAGTAGCTTTGTGTGGATGTCTTGTGTGGAGTAAGGAATGGAATTTATCATGATTGCTTTGTAAACATCCGTTCTTTGTTTCGAATGAGTGTTTAGGATGTTTTGTAGGAGATTTCTTGTTGGCATGATTGTGTTGCATTCGTAATAGATGTGCTCTTCTGATTCTTGGACGTTCCGTCTACAAAGCTGACACTGTAGTATTTGTTTAGTTATTTTTGCTGTTCTCTCTGTTGTTGGGGTCATGCTGTAAACAAGCCTATATGTAATTTCCCTTGCTTTTGGACTAATCTGCTTGTTGTGAATATTAGAGAAAATTTCGGTATAATATTTTATGAAATATCTATTCCTCTTTTAATTCTGAGATGTACCGGAGTTGCTTGTAATTTAACTAAATGCCTGTAGATTGTATGTGTTTTCTTGTGTAGTAATTTTTCATGTCCTTTAATGGCTGAAATACATGTTTTGTAGAACGTTGGGAGAGTGCCAAAATAATGTGAGGATGTATTCCTAATAGGTTTTAAAGAAGATAGCCTAATTCCAATGTAATAGTGTGCTAAAGGGTGTTTTTCTGGGTGTTGTAGGATTTCACCTACGTGTTTGATCCTAAGTGCTTGTATTTTGGTTGTTATGTCTTGGAGGGCGATACCTCCATCTTTTTTGTCTTGCATGAGTGTAGTATGTTTGATACTGTAGATGGTGCTGCCAAACACAAAGCGTCTAATCTCTTTGTTTATGTTTGTGACAGTTTGACGTGGGGGATCTAGGACTGTGCACAGATATAGTATTTTTGGAATTATATATGTATTAACAATGGTACTTCTACCAAATATGGTAGTTGTTTTGTATTTGTATCTCTGTAACATATCTGTTATTTTCTTCTCTAGATTTTGCCAAGTGTCTTTGTGTGTCTGATTTGGTTGACATGGGAAGACTATTCCGTACAATTTTATAAGATTGTTTGATGTTAAGTCAAATGGAAAATCCGCCTTATTTTTCCATTTGCCTAAGCCCATTATAGTAGATTTTTGGACATTTAATTTTGCCCCACTCCCTTTGCCGAAAAACGAAAACGTCTCCAAAATGATCCGTACAGATTTTTCAATGGTCGGAAAGAAAATGGTATCGTCCGCATAAGCACGCAGCTTTTGTTCACCCTTCCCTGGTATGAACGTACCCCTGACATTGTCGTCCTGTCGTATCTTTTCTAGAAGTGGCTCTAGAGCGACAACGTACAGTAAAGGGGACAAGGGACATCCCTGTCTCACTGACCTAGTCAACCTGAAAGAATTGGTTAGGGTATGGTTTAATAGAATCCGACTTTCCGGTTTCAAATATAAAATTTTGACCCATGTCCGAAAATAATTTCCCACGTTGCAGTGTGAGAGAGTTTTGTGGAGGTATGAGTGAGATATTCTGTCGAATGCTTTTTCTTGATCTAAAGAGAGAATTGAGGACTGACAGTTTTTCAGATGTGTGTAGTTGATGATGTCCCTTATGAAGTGTGTGTGTTGCTGGATATTCCGGTGTTGTACACTACATTGCTGGTCTTCATGAATGAGAGATGCCATTACTGGTTTCAATTTATTTGTCAAAGTCTTTGTTAAAATCTTGTAGTCTACATTTAAAAGCGAGATAGGTCTGTAGCTCTTTAAAAGTGTCTTGTCAGTGTTCTCCTTCGGAATAAGAGTGATGTAAGACGTGTTGAAACTGGATGGGAGTTCATGTTTGTGGAAAGATTCAGAGAATACTGCTAGTAAAAGGGGACCTAGAAGAGGAAAGAAAAACTGATAGAATTCAGTGGTAATACCGTCAGGGCCAGGCGATTTGCCCTTCTGCATTCCATGAACCGCTTGTGTTATATCTGTTAGTGTTAATACAGTATCTAGTGTTAGTTTCTGTTCCTCTGTGAGTTCTTTTGTGAATTTCATAAAGTGTTCTTGCACGTGCGCCTGTGTGATTTCCTCTGTATAAAAGTTCCTGTAATAATCTTCAAAGGCTAAGGCTATTTGTTGTGGCTCGACTTGTATATTTCCTTCCCTGTCAATTATCTGGCCTATTTGTCTGCTGCGCTGTATGTTTTGTTCTAAAGCTAGGTATTGTTTACTCGGTATCTCTTGTGTTATAGTTTGTAACTTTGTTCGCAGTAAAGCCCCCTGAAATCGATGATGTCTGTGGAGATCTAATTCTTCCTGTAATGCTATGATGTGTGGTGAATTTTTGTCTGTCTGTAGTAAGAGCTTAATTGCATTTTCCAATACTTTTTCTTGTTGTAGTTTTTGCTTGTGTATTACTGCTGCTAGTGTTTGTGTTCTCTCTCGTATAGTTTGTTTAAGTGTTTCCCAGAGTTCTTGCGCTTTACCCTCCGGTATATCGCTTGTGTATGTGAGGATCAGTTTTGTTATGCAATCTACATAGTCCTGATTTCGTAAAAGTGTGCAGTTCAGTTTCCAATGGGGAGATCTTCTAAGATGTGGTGTTGCTTGTACTGTGTTTATTGTTGCAACTACCGCCTTATGATCTGTGAAGTTCACTGTCTCCTGTAAATGCTTGACTTGTGTTATATGATGTGTTATGGGCGCATAAATTCTATCTAATCGTGCTGCTCTGTTATGTGCATTGTTTGTGTGTGTTGTATCTGTTCCATGGGGGTGCATCTGCCTGTATGCGTCTGTTAGCCCATGGATATCTAAAATATTTTGCAATGTGTCTAATTGATGGCCCCCCCCCCCCCCCCCCCCCCGCGCGTTGTGTTTCTAATTTGCATTCTTACATCTCCATTTATAAGGTCGTGCGCTGAAAGTACGCAATTAAAATCACCCCCTAGAATGATGTTGTGACCCCGATATGAGCGTGATAATAAATTTTCCAGTGTTTGGTAGAAGAGCGGCTGATTTCTGTAGTCAGGCGGAGCGTGTATGTTGACAATAGTGTATTTATGTATGTTATTTCCCACCTGTACTATAGCTAGCCTACCCTGGCAATCCCTGCCTTCTCTATAATCTGCCACCTGTCCGATGTCTGTATTATTGCTGTACCCAATCCGATATGTTGAGTACTAAGACTAAAACATGAGTGTCTTAGACCTAAGCATGTTGTGATATATGATGCGTGTTCGTCGGTGTTAACGTTAGTTTCCTGAATGAGTATAAAATCAGGTTTATATGTGTGTATGCGTGGTATAAGATTATTAATTTTGGATCTTATACCTCGGATGTTAATACTCATTATTTTAATTTCCGCTGCCATTTTTGTTGTAATATAAGAAAAGGTAGAGTATAATTATGTTTCTTGTTTCAAAACTGTCTGTATTCCTGTTATCATTTCTGGAGATTGTCAGTAGATTCCTTCGCCGGGCTCGAAATCTCTAAGTCAATAATGAGGCGTGGTGAAGAATCTGACAGGTTTCTTTGTCGTGGTGGTGTGTTAATGTTATCACTGTCTATTTCGGTCATGGCGCTGGTCGTTATCTGTTCAGTATAATTACTTACGCATTTCTTTTTGTTTGACCTGTGCGCTTCAGGCGGTGTAGGGTAGTCGTGGTTGTTGAGGGGCGGCAGCGTGGTAACAGGTGTTTGGCAGGCTGGAGGTGTCGAGCTCTCACCGTCAGACAGGCTCTTGGTTGAGCGTCCCCTTTTCCGACTGACCAGCTGGAAACCGTCTTCATCCTCCTTACTATGTTGATCTGTCTGGGAGTTCGAAGTGACTTTTTGTGCCATTATAGGTGCCTTCTGGGTTTGTACTTTGGCCGGACATTTATTACTCCAGTGGGAGTCTTCCCCACAGACTGTACACGCCGTACGGCGCCCCGGAACTGTGATGAAGAGACGGTGTAGCTTGTCTTCTACCCCGTCCAACTCCATGTCCAAGTAATGTGGCAGAGGTTCTTTCGGGTTGCACAGAAATAACCACTTGTCCGTGCTGTTTTTCAGTTTATGTACTTCCGCGTTTATATCTCTCGAAATATCCGCGGCTATTTGCTTCACTGTCTCAATCTTTGCGGTTGTAGGCATCCAGTGAATCATAGCCTTGGTCTTTTCCTTCTCTATGTTTTCAATTACAATAGTTACTTTAGGATCCTGCAGTTCATGCTTCATCCCGTGAAGCCGTTCATAATGAGCCGCCTTTGATTCCGGTGTTAGCGTAGCGTACCATCTTTTAGGGTCCTGAAAGCGGTAGATGGATTTTATCCCTTCCCTACCAATCCCGCAAGGCTTCAAGACGCTCGCCATCAGCTAGTAGTTGAACCGGAATACATGAGGTCCTGATATAGAAAACACAAGTGTGTTCGCTTGATGGAACGCTCCTCCTTCGAAACCTTCACTTGTGTTGACTTTGACACGTTTAACAATTTGGTTTTCCATCTTCGATAATCCGTGACAGAGGAAATCTTCAATACGAAAGCACAGATACAGATACACGTGGTGAAAACACTTCCACAAAATTGAAATCAATGATATATTTGAATAATCCGTGACAGGAAATTTTAATCCAGATCTACACGTGGTGATACACTATCGAATTCACTTCCACAAAATTAAAATCACTGATATTTTTAAATAATCCGTGAAAGAGAAAATCATTAATCAAATCTACACGTGGTGTTGACACCAGAACTTTCAGACAGTATGGCTGAACACCGCACTCATACTATTAAAAAAAAATTTTTTTTTTTTTTTTTCTTTTTTGGGTTTGGCGGTCATCCCAGACTAGCTGGTTCCCCGCCTCCCCTGTTTTTGGCGTGGACCCTTAGTCCCACTGTGAGCTATTGCCCACAGTGGTCCACCAGGCCCACATTTAAAGTGATGCTTATGTGAGGTTTTTTTTTTTCTTTTTGGATCACCCGGCCCCCGACCAGACCAGGCGCACTACTGGAAGCGGCAGCAAATGCGTCTGATCTTAGCCAAGGGACCGAGAATGATCATCCCGGCCTCCGACCAGGCGCACTACTGTTGGGGGCCAGCAAATACACTTGATCTTAGCCAAAAGGCCGAGAAGAGATTAAAAATAAAATACTATTAAAAAATGGGTGAAAGATTTATAGTTGTGAAGAGAAACCAGAGCAACAATTTACACTGCAAAATGGCAAATATCCCTCAAGGTTATGCAAGTGTTTTATACTGTTATTACATTGCATTATACTGAATATAAAATATATGTAATAAAGAAACAAAATACATCACCCACTTATAATCTTCATATTAGAACTGTCAATATTAACAGGCAGGTATAAGGGCGAAATGGGGTAGTATAATAATACTAAGGATCGTAAGGTAAGAATAAATATCAATAGAAGTTATCTCCCCTATGATGAAAGAAAATAGATACATAAGGAAAGATGTTATGTCCCCTATAATGAAAGACAGTAGATAAATGTAGGAAAGATGTTATCACCCCTATACTGACATATAAAACAATCTACAACTTACAGCTACACAAACACCACAATCTATAACTTACAACTACACAAACATCACAATCTACAACTTACAACTACACAAAAACCACAACCTACAACTTACAGCTACACAAACACCACAATCTATAACTTACAGCTACACAAACACCACAATTTACAACTTACAGCTACACAAACACCACAATCTACAAATTACAACTACACAAACATCACAATCTACAACTTACATTTACACAAACACCACAATCTACAACTTACATTTACACAAACACCACAATTTACAACTTACAGCTACACAAACACCACAATCTACAAATTACAACTACACAAACATCACAATCTACAACTTACAACTACACAAACACCACAATCTACAACTTACATTTACACAAACACCACAATCTACAACTTACAGCTATACAAACACCACAATCTACAACTTACAACTACACAAACACCACAATCTACAACTACACAAACACCACAATCTACAACTTACAACTACACAAACCTCACAATCTACAACTTACAACTACACAAACCTCACAATCTACAACTTACAACTACACAAACATCACAATCTATAACTTACAACTACATAAACACTATAATCTACAACTTACATTGAACTTTTTTCTTAACTGCATCTCCTCTTTTTCTTTCTTTGCCCTTTCCTGTAAATGATAACAAAATAATAAGTATTATATGTTATTTCTGACACTGATAATGACACTGCGCACTAAGAGTCTTTACGGAAGTTACAACAAGAGTGTCTTTAAGGAAGTTACAACAAGAGTGTCTGTGAGGATGTTGCAACAAGAGTGTCTGTGAGGAAGTTACAACAAGAGTGTCTGTGAGGAAGTTACAACAAGAGTGTCTGTGAGGAAGTTACAACAAGTGTGTCTGTGAGGAAGTTACAACAAGAGTGTATGTGACGAATGTTACAACAAGAATGTCATTAAGAAAGTTACAACAAGTGTGTCTGTGAGCAAGTTACAACAAGAGTATCTTTAAGGAAGTTACAACAAGAATATCTGTGAGGAACGAACGAACAAACGAACTTTATTTTAAAAGGGTAACAAATTGGGCACGCAGGCCCGTCTTACATTCGGCCCTTTCGATCACTCATCTTTCATTCATCAAATGTGCATGTTACATTTACATAGGGGGGGAAAAAACATTGTCAAATGGATTTTGTAAGCATAAACAATGCATATTATGCATGGTACATTCACATGGGGAAAAAAAAACATTGTCAAATAAAAGTTGTAAACATAAACAGTGCATATTGCAATGTTGTCAGACACATACCCCATCCACCCTCACACCCCCAGCCACCCACACATCCTCAGCCTCCCACATATCCACCCACCCACCCACACATACCTCCACGCACTCACACAGACTCAGGCAAACATACATGCTGCCACCCACCCACCGATCCCCCACCCACACACATTTCCCCACCCACACATACATCCCCCACCCATCCCATAACCAACACGCACACACCCACCCACATATTCTCCACCACCCACCCACACACCCACAGCCACCCAGCAAAACACACATCACAAAAACCACACACACATACCCCCGTCAACCCACACATCCCGCACCTATCCATACATACATCCTGCACCCTCACAATTTTCCCCACCCACCGACACACATATCAGCCAACCTACACCCACTCACCCACCCAATATCCGCCACCTCTCAACTACACATCCTCCACCTATACACACATCCCCACCCACAAACACATCTCCCCACCTGCCCACACATATCCCCAACCCATAAACACCCAAAAACACACACCTCCCACCCACATATACCCCACCCACACACCCCACCACCCACATATACCTCACCCATACACATCCACCGCTCACACACATCTTCCCACAAACACACACATGCCCCAACCATACGCTCATCTCTCACACACATCCACCCACTCACGTACTCATCCATCAACAACTCACACCCACACATCACCCACCCGCCCATCAACACATGCATCTCTCATATACCCTCCCACCCAAACACACCCCAACCACCCAGCCAAAGACACATCCCCCATCCTCACATACATCCGTCATCCACCTGCACATCCCACACCTCCCCCACCTCTCACACATCTCCCCTCCCACACAAAACTCCACCCATAGACACATCCCCCCACATGCATTCCTCATACACATCCCCGCCCACACATCTCTCACCCACACACACATCTCCCCACCCACCCACACATTCCACACCTACAAACATCCTTACCACCCCCACATACATCCTCCACCCACTCACATTTACCCCATCCACACACACACACTCCCACCCACACAGACATATCCCATTCACAGACACCCCCCCCCCCAACACTCATCCCCCACACCCATTACACACCCATCCCCCACAATCTCCTACACACCCATTCACCCACCCAAATACACATTCCCTACCCACACCCCCCAACCCACCAACACCCACATACTTCCAATAATCCTCCGAAATATTCCCCCATGCACACACACACACACACACACACACACACACACACACACACACACACATATCCCTCACACACACATACATCCCCCACTGACTACAGAAGTTACAACAAGAGAGTCTTTAAGGAAGTTACAACAAGAGTGTCTGTGAGGAAGTTACAACAAGTGTGTCTGTGAGGAAGTTACAACAAGAGTGTCTGTGAGGAATGTTACAACAAGAATGTCATTAAGGAAGTTACAACAAGTGTGTCTGTGAGCAAGTTACAACAAGAGTATCTTTAAGGAAGTTACAACAAGAATATCTGTGAGGAACGAACGAACGAACGAACTTTATTTTAAAAGGGTAACAAATTGGGCACGCAGGCCAGTCTTACATTCGGCCCTTTCGATCACTCATCTTTCATTCATCAAATGCGCATGTTACATTTACATAGGGGGGGGGGGGGGGGGGGGACTGTGTCAAATGGATTTTGTAAGCATAAACAATGCATATTATGCATGGTACATTCACATGGGAAAAAAAAAGACATTGTCAAATAAAAGTTGTAAACATAAACAGTGCATATTGCAATGTTGTCAGACACATACTCCATCCACCCTCACACCCCCAGCCACCCACACATCCTCAGCCTCCCACATATCCCCCCACCCACCCACACATACCTCCACGCACTCACACAGACTCAGGCAATCATACATGCTGCCACCCACCCACCGATCCCCCACCCACACACATTTCCCCACCCACACATACATCCCCCACCCATCCCATAACCGACACGCACACACCCACCCACATATTCTCCACCACCCACCCACACACCCGCAGCCACCCAGCAAAACACACATCACAAAAACCACACACACATACCCCCGTCAACCCACACATCCCGCACCTATCCATACATACATCCTGCACCCTCACAATTTTCCCCACCCACCCACACACATATCAGCCAACCTACACCCACTCACCCACCCAATATCCGCCACCTCTCAACTACACATCCTCCACCTATACACACATCCCCACCCACAAACACATCTCCCCACCTGCCCACACATATCCCCAACCCATAAACACCCAAAAACACACACCTCCCACCCACATATACCCCACCCACACAAGCCACCACCCACATATACCCCACCCATACACATCCACCGCTCACACACATTCTCCCACAAACACACACATGCCCCAACCATACCCTCATCTCTCACACACATCCACCCACTCACGTACTCATCCATCAACAACTCACACCCACATATCACCCACCCGCCCATCAACACATGCATCTCTCATATACCCTCCCACCCAAACACACCCCAACCACCCAGCCAAACACACATCCCCCATCCTCACATACATCCGTCATCCACCTGCACATCCCACACCTCCCCCACTTCTCACACATCTCCCCTTCCACACAAAACTCCACCCATAGACACATCCCCCCACATGCATTCCTCATACACATCCCCGCCCACACATCTCTCACCCACACACACATCTCCCCACCCACACATCCCACACCTACAAATATCCTCACCACCCCCACATACATCCTCCACCCACTCAGATTTACCCCATCCACACACACACACACTCCCACCCACACAGACATATCCCATTCACAGACACCCCCCCCCCAACACTCATCCCCCACACCCATTACACACCCATCCCCCACCCCACACAATCTCCTACACACCCATTCACCCACCCAAATACACATTCCCTACCCACACCCCCAACCCACCAACACCCACATACTTCCAATAATCCTCCGAAATATTCCCCCATGCACACACACACACACACACACACACACACACACACACACACACACACACATATCCCTCACACACACACACACATCAGCCAACCTACACCCACTCACCCACCCAAATACACATTCCCTACCCACACCCCCCAACCCACCAACACCCACATACTTCCAATAATCCTCCCAAATATCCCCCCATGCACACACACACACACACACACACACACATATCCCTCACACACACACACACACATATCCCTCACACACACACACACACACATATCCCTCACACACACACACACACACACACACACACACACATATCCCTCACACACACACACACACACACACACATATATCCCTCACACACACACACACACACATATCCCTCACACACACACACACACACACACACACACACACACACACACACACACACACACACACACACACACACACATACATCCCCCACTGACAACAGAAGTTACAACAAGAGAGTCTTTAAGGAAGTTACAACAAGAGTGTCTGTGAGGAAGTTACAACAAGTGTGTCTGTGAGGAAGTTACAACAAGAGTGTATGTGACGAATGTTACAACAAGAATGTCATTAAGAAAGTTACAACAAGTGTGTCTGTGAGGAAGTTACAACAAGAGTGTCTGTGAGGAAGTTACAACAAGTGTGTCTGTGAGGAAGTTACAACAAGAGTGTATGTGACGAATGTTACAACAAGAATGTCATTAAGGAAGTTACAACAAGTGTGTCTGTGAGCAAGTTACAACAAGAGTATCTTTAAGGAAATTACAACAAGAATATCTGTGAGGAACGAACGAACAAACGAACTTTATTTTAAAAGGGTAACAAATTGGGCACGCAGGCCCATCTTACATTCGGCCCTTTCGATCACTCATCTTTCATTCATCAAATGTGCATGTTACATTTACATAGGGGGGAAAAAAACATTGTCAAATGGATTTTGTAAGCATAAACAATGCATATTATGCATGGTACATTCACATGGGGGAAAAAAAAACATTGTCAAATAAAAGTTGTAAACATAAACAGTGCATATTGCAATGTTGTAAGACACATACCCCATCCACCCTCACACCCCCAGCCACCCACACATCCTCAGCCTCCCACATATCCCCCCACCCACCCACACATACCTCCACGCACTCACACAGAGTCACGCAAACATACATACTGCTCCCCACCCACCGATCCCCCACCCACACACATTTCCCCACCCACACATACATCCCCCACCCATCCCATAACCGATACGCACACACCCACCCACATATTCTCCACCACCCACCCACACACCCGCAGCCACCCAGCAAAACACACATCACAAAAACCACACACACATACCCCCGTCAACCCACACATCCCACACCTATCCATACATACATCCTGCACCCTCACAATTTTCCCCACCCACCCACACACATATCAGCCAACCTACACCCACTCACCCACCCAATATCCGCCACCTTTCAACTACACATCCTCCACCTATACACACATCCCCACCCACAAACACATCTCCCCACCTGCCCACACATATCCCCAACCCATAAACACCCAAAAACACACACCTCCCACCCACACACCCCACCACCCACATATACCCCACCCACACACCCCACCACCCACATATACCCCACCCATACACATCCACCACTCACACACATCTTCCCACAAACACACACATGCCACAACCATAAGCTCATCTCTCACATACATCCACCCACTCATGTACTCATCCATCAACAACTCACACCCACACATCACCCACCCGCCCATCAACACATGCATCTCTCATATACCCTCCCACCCAAACACACCCCAACCACCCAGCCAAACACACATCCCCCATCCTCACATACATCCGTCATCCACCTGCACATCCCACACCTCCCCCACCTCTCACACATCTCCCCTCCCACACAAAACTCCACCCATAGACACATCCCCCCTCATGCATTCCTCATACACATCCCCACCCACACATCTCTCACCCACACACACATCTCCCCACCCACCCACACATCCCTCACCTACAAACATCCTCACCACCCCCACATACATCCTCCACCCACTCACATTTACCCCATCAACACATACACACTCCCACCCACACAGACATATCCCATTCACAGACACCCCCCCCCCCCCAACACTCATCCCCCACACCCATTAGAGTAAGTTACAAAAAGAGTGTCTGTGAGGATGTTACAACAAACGTGTCTTTAAGGAAGTTACAACAAGTGTGTCTTTGAGGAGGTTACAACAAAAGTGTCTTTGAGGAAGTTACAACAAATGTGTCTTGAAGGAAGTTACAACAAGTGTGTCTTTGAGGAAGTTACAACAAAAGTGTCTTTGAGGAAGTTACAATAAAAGTGTCTTTGAGGAAGTTACAACAAAAGTGTCTTTGAGGAAGTTACAACAAGAGTGTCTTTGAGTAAGTTACAACAAGAGTGTCTCTGAGGAAGTTACAACAAGGGTGTCTTTGAGGAAATTACAACAAAAGTGTCTGTGAGGAAGTTACAACAAGTGTGTCTGTGAGGAAGTTACAACAAGTGTGTCTTTGATGAAGTTACAACAAGTGTTTGTGAGGAAGTTACAACAAGTGTGTCTGTGAGGAAGTTACAACAAGTGTGTCTGTGAGGAAGTTACAACAAGTGTGTCTTTAAGGAAGTTACAACAAGTGTATCTTTGAGGAAGTTACAACAAAAGTGTCTTTGAGGAAGTTACAACAAAAGTGTCTTTGAGGAAGTTATAACAAGAGTGTCTTTGAGGAAGTTACAACAAGAATGTCTGTGAGGAAGTTACAAAAAGAGTGTCTGTGAGGATGTTACAACAAATGTGTCTTAAGGAAGTTACAACAAGTGTGTCTTTGAGGAAGTTATAACAAAGGTGTCTTTGAAGAAGTTACAACAAAAGTGTCTTTGAGGAAGTTATAACAAGAGTGTCTTTGAGGAAGTTACAACAAGAATGTCTGTGAGTAAGTTACAAAAAGAGTGTCTGTGAGGATGTTACAACAAACGTGTCTTTAAGGAAGTTACAACAAGTGTGTCTTTGAGGAGGTTACAACAAAAGTGTCTTTGAGGAAGTTACAACAAATGTGTCTTGAAGGAAGTTACAACAAGTGTGTCTTTGAGGAAGTTACAACAAAAGTGTCTTTGAGGAAGTTACAATAAAAGTGTCTTTGAGGAAGTTACAACAAAAGTGTCTTTGAGGAAGTTACAACAAGAGTGTCTTTGAGGAAGTTACAACAAAAGTGTCTGTGAGGAAGTTACAACAAGAGTGTCTTTGAGGAAGTTACAACAAGAGTGTCTGTGAGGAAGTTACAACAAGAGTGTCTTTGAGGAAGTTACAACAAGAGTGTCTTTGAGGAAGTTATAACACGAGTGTCTTTGAGGAAGTTACAACAAGAGTGTCTGTGAGGAAGTTACAAAAAGAGTGTCTGTGAGGATGTTACAACAAATGTGTCTTTAAGGAAGTTACAACAAGTGTGTCTTTGAGGAAGTTACAACAAAAGTGTCTTTGAGGAAGTTACAACAAAAGTGTCTTTGAGGAAGTTATAACAAGAGTGTCTTTGAGGAAGTTACAACAAGAATGTCTGTGAGGAAGTTACAAAAAGAGTGTCTGTGAGGATGTTACAACAAATGTGTCTTTAAGGAAGTTACAACAAGTGTGTCTTTGAGGAAGTTACAACAAAAGTGTCTTTGAGGAAGTTACAACAAATGTGTCTTTAAGGAAGTTACAACAAGTGTGTCTTTGAGGAAGTTACAACAAAAGTGTCTTTGAGGAAGTTACAACAAGCGTGTCTTTGAGGAAGTTACAACAAGAGTGTCTGTGAGGAAGTTAGAACAAGAGTGTCTTTGAGGAAGTTACAACAAGAGTGTCTGTGAGGATGTTACAACAAGAGTGTCTTTGAGGAAGTTACAACAAGAGTGTCTTTGAGGAAGTTATAACAAGAGTGTCTTTGAGGAAGTTACAACAAGAATGTCTGTGAGGAAGTTACAAAAAGAGTGTCTGTGAGGATGTTACAACAAATGTGTCTTTAAGGAAGTTACAACAAGTGTGTCTTTGAGGAAGTTACAACAAAAGTGTCTTTGAGGAAGTTACAACAAATGTGTCTTTAAGGAAGTTACAACAAGTGTGTCTTTGAGGAAGTTACAACAAAAGTGTCTTTGAGGAAGTTATAACAAGAGTGTCTTTGAGGAAGTTACAACAAGAATGTCTGTGAGGAAGTTACAAAAAGAGTGTCTGTGAGGATGTTACAACAAATGTGTCTTTAAGGAAGTTACAACAAGTGTGTCTTTGAGGAAGTTACAACAAAAGTGTCTTTGAGGAAGTTACAACAAATGTGTCTTTAAGGAAGTTACAACAAGTGTGTCTTTGAGGAAGTTACAACAAAAGTGTCTTTGAGGATGTTACAACAAAAGTGTCTTTGAGGAAGTTACAACAAAAGTGTCTTTGAGGAAGTTACAACAAGAGTGTCTTTGAGGAAGTTACAACAAGAGTGTCTGTGAGGAAGTTACAACAAGAGTGTCTTTGAGGAAGTTACAACAAGAGTGTCTTTGAGGAAGTTACAACAAGAGTGTCTTTGAGGAAGTTACAACAAGAGTGTCTTTGAGGAAGTTACAACAAGAGTGTCTGTGAGGAAGTTACAACAAGAGTGTCTGTGAGGAAGTTACAACAAGAGTGTCTGTGAGGAAGTTACAACAAGAGTGTCTTTGAGGAAGTTACAACAAGAGTGTCTTTGAGGAAGTTACAACAAGAGTGTCTTTGAGGAAGTTACAACAAGAGTGTCTGTGAGGAAGTTATAACTAGAGTGTCTTTGAGGAAGTTACAACAAGAGTGTCTGTGAGGACGTTACAACACGAGTGTCTTAAAAGATGTTTCAGCTTCAGCTAAACAAATCTATCACTCAATTAGCAATAAATTTATGAAACATTTGATACGCAAACATTATTTTCACTTTATAAAGAGAACACAAGGAAAGGCAAGAGGTGCCGCTAGCAATGAAATCATGAATGCTCTCTCTGAAATCTACTTGAAAATAGGACTATTGAACTAAATGAAGAAGGATGAAGAGGAAGAGGAGAAGAATGAAGAGGAGGAGATAAGTAAGTAGGTAAGTAAGTAAATCTTTATTTTCCAAGGGTTAAGAATTGGGCACGTAGGCCCGTCTGACATTCTGCCCTTCTTCTCTATTTCCTCTCATACATTCTTTCATTCAACATCTCTTATGAAGCAATTCTTTGACAACAAAAGAACAATAAGCATTAAAACGCATGAAAAATAATCAATAATACATGACTCATTGAGGCAATGTTTAACATGGGCATCATAAATACCCAAGGTGGATCAATAATAAATGACTCGTTGAGGCAATGTTTAACATGGGCATCATGAATACCCAAGGTGGGTGTAACGTGCCATACATATGGGAATGTTGTTGTTGTTGTTGTTGTTTGGCTAGTTGTCATTCGAGATAATTTACCATTATTATTGTCTTTGTTGCTGTGTTTTTTTTTAAGGGGGCATGTAGTCTGTCCTGAGGTAGTGTTCAAACAGGTTGCGACTGTATGCATAATGATTGGTGGTGTCTTTGATTTCTTGTGGAAGAGTGTTCCACAACTGAGTGGCAGAGTATGCTAAGCTTGTTTTAAATAAGTCTATCCTACGTTTAGGGACACGGAGTATATTTAGTCGTTCGCTATGTCTTGCATTATATTTAAACAATGGCCAAAGGTAGCTTGGGGCATTTTGAAATTGGATTTTGTGAATTAGTTTAGCCTTATTAAAAAGTAGGCGTTTGTGGAGTGGCAGTAACTGAAGACATTCATGTAGGTTAGAATTGTCTGTAAGCTTATCACCATTAATTAGACGCACTGCTCTTTTCTGGAGTGAATAAAGGTGTTTTATTATTGATTTGGAGCATCCATCCCAGATTGTGGAGCAATAATCAATATGTGTTTGTATGTGGGAAGTATAGAATATCTTTCTTGTGTTTTCGTCGAGGAAATTTTTCATTTTGGCAAATTGGTATACTTTTTTGGCTATTTGTTTAACTAGAGCATGAACATGGGAATTGAAGGATAGATTTTGATCTATGATAAGACCCAGTGCCTTGTGCTCGGTGACACTTTCTACAGGCGTGTTACCAATGTGCAGCTGAAGAGTTCTCTGCGAGTTTAGAGTGTGAAGTCTTTGCCTGGTTCCTATTAACATAGATTTAGTTTTGGAAATGTTAATTTGAATGCGGTTTGCATGACTCCAGTTAACTAAACTATTTATTTCCTGTTGCAAGGATACTTCTAACACATTACGATCAACAGCGTTTTATATACTGTGCAGTCGTCTGCAAATAGATCGCAGGACGATGACAGATTTAAGGGAAGATCATTTATATAAATGGCAAATAACAGAGGGCCAAGTATAGACCCCTGAGGTACTCCAGTATTAATGGTAATGGCTTGGGGTAGAGATTTATTGTGTGATACGACTTGTTTTCTGTCTAATAAAAATGAGTTTATTAATGTCACTATATTAAAGCTTACTTTCATTGTTTCTAGTTTTTTAATTAAGATAGTATGATCTATCATATCGAATGCTTTTCTAAAGTCTATAAACATCGTTCCACATAGAGTATTGTTGTTAATATTTTGATGCCAGTTTTCTATCATGTTTGTTAGGGCCGTATGACAGGAATATTTTGGCCGAAATCCTGACTGACTGTCAGCTATTAGTTTGTGGCGAACTAAGTGCTCTAGTGTTGTTTTGTGGATGTGCTTTTCTAGCAGTTTGGATAGTGAGGATAATATGGAAATTGGCCTATAATTACTCGAAATGATACAATCGTCTAATGAAGCAGCTTTTAAATGAGGATACACTTTAGCGATTTTAAAGGCTGATGGGAAGTGACATTTGGTAGAAGAAAGAAGAGGAGATCATCATCATCATCAAGTGCCATGCCGACAAGCATGGGCGGCCATGGTTTGCCATCTCACATGGTCACCAGAGTCTCGAATCAGGTCTGTGTTCTTGTCCCGACCATGCCATGCTGCCAAACCATCAAGGTAATTATCCCATTTCTTTCCTCTAGCTCTCTTCCATCAAGTTTGCCAGTTGTCACTAAATTTTCAAGTCCATTTCTCCTCATAACACGTCCAAAAAATCTTGACTGTCTGCATCTAATTTCTCCAATCAGTCTCCATTTTTTTTTCTCTCTTGAAGGACTGTCTCATTTGATTTTCTGCCTGCCCACGGTATTCTGTGCATTTTTCTCTAAAACCACATTTCCACTGCCATCAGATGTTTCTCAGCTTGTCTGTTAATTAAAAGAGATGGAGATAGAGAAGGAAGAGACACAGAAGATGGAATAGAAGGCGTATGAGAAGGAAGAGGTGGAGGAAGGGGAGGAGAAGAAGGACAAGGAGGAGAGAAGAGATATGTTGTTGGTTAGCAAGCATTAACAACAAATATGGATCACCACGATCTAACAGCTCACTCACCTTTTCCTCTTTCTTTCGTTTCTTTTCTTCCTCTTTCTCCCTCTCTTTCCTTTCTTTCTCTTCTCTTTTCTTGGCTTCAGCTTCCTCTTTCTGTTTTCGTTTCTGGTCCTCATACAGCTGTTCAGCGTTAAGTGCGAATGTCTCCTCACTGGTAAAGCCAACAACATGACACAATGACAGACAATATTCACATCTTCAGTTACTGGAGACAGTCTTTGTAACAACATGACACAATGACAGACAATATCCACATCTTCAGTTACTGGAGACAGTCTTTGACTTGTAACATCATGACATCATGACAGACAATATCTACATCTTCAGTTATTGGAGACAGTCTCTGACCGGTAACAACATGACACAATGACAGACAATATCCAAATCTTCAATTACTGGAGACAATCTTTGACTTGTAACAACATAACACAACGACAGACAATATCCACATATTCAGTTAATGGAGACAATCTTTGACTTGTAGCAACATCATACAATGACAGACAATATCCACATCTTCAGTAACTGGAGACAATCTTTGACTTGTAACAAAATGCCACAATGAGAGACAATATCCACATCTTCAGTTACTGGAGACAATCTTTGACTGGTAACAACATAACACAATGACAGACAACATCCACATATTCAGTTAATGGAGACAATCTTTGACTTGTAACAACAGTGACAACAAATAATATGCTACATACGTTAGAGGCAGAGGGACTGGAAAGGGGAGATGCAGGGGGAAGAGCAGGCAGTGGCAGGAAACACAAACCTCACCCACACACACATCCCCCTACACACACACACACACACACACACACACACACACACACACACACACACACACACACACACACACACACACACACACACAGAGCAGGCAGTGGCAGGAAACACAAACCTCACCCACACACACACATCCCTACACACACACAAAGAGCAGGCAGTGGCAGGAAACACAAACCTCACCCACACACACATCCCCACACACACACAAAGAGCAGGCAGTGGCAGGAAACACAAACCTCACCCACACACACATCCCCACACACACACACAAAGAGCAGGCAGTGGCAGGAAACACAAACCTCACCCACACACAAATCCCCACACACACACAAAGAGCAGGCAGTGGCAGGAAACACAAACCTCATCCACACACACACACACACAAAGAGCAGGCAGTGGCAGCAAACACAAACCTCACCCACACACACATCCCCACACACACACACACACAAAGATCAGGCAGTGGCAGCAAACACAAACCTCGCCCACACACACATCCCCACACACACACACAAAGAGCAGGGAGTGGCAGGAAACACAAACCTCACCCACACACAAATCCCCACACACACACAAAGAGCAGGGAGTGGCAGGAAACACAAACATCACCCACACACAAATCCCCACACACACACAAAGAGCAGGTAGTGGCAAGAAACACAAACCTCACCCATACACAAATCCCCACACATACACAAAGAGCAGGCAGTGGCAGGAAACACAAACCTCACCCACACACAAATCCCCCCACACACACAAAGAGCAGGCAGTGGCAGGAAACACAAACCTCACCCACACACAAATCCCCCCACACACACAAAGAGCAGGCAGTGGCGGGAAACACAAACCTCACCCACCCACACACATCCCCACACACACACAAAGAGCAGGCATTGGCAGCAAACACAAACCTCACCCACACACACATCCCCACACACACACACACACACACACACACACACACACAAAGAGCAGGGAGTGGCAGGAAACACAAACCTCACCCACACACAATCCCTCCACACACACAAAGAGCAGGCAGTGGCAGCATACACAAACCTCACCCACACACAAATCCCCACACACACACAAAGAGCAGGCAGTGGCAGGAAACACAAACCTCACCCCACACAACTCCCCACACACATACAAAGAGCAGGCAGTGGCAGGAAAAACAAACCTCACCCACACACAAATCCCCACACACACACAAAGAGCAGGCAGTGGCAGGAAACACAAACCTCACCCACACACAAATCCCCACACACACACAAAGAGTAGGCAGTAGCAGGAAACACAAACCTCACCCCACACAAATCCCCACACACATACAAAGAGCAGGCAGTGGCAGGAAACACAAACCTCACCCACACACAAATCCCCACACACACACAAAGAGCAGGCAGTGGCAGGAAACACAAACCTCACCCACACACAAATCCCCACACACACACACACACACACACAAAGAGCAGGCAGTGGCAGGAAACACAAACCTCACCCACACGCACACACAAAGAGCAGGCAGTGGCAGGAAACACAAACCTCACCCACACACAAATCCCCACACACACACAAAGAGTAGGCAGTGTCAGGAAACACAAACCTCACCCCACACAAATCCCCACACACATACAAAGAGCAGGCAGTGGCAGGAAACACAAACCTCATCCACACACAAATCCCCACACACACACAAAGAGCAGGCAGTGACAGGAAACACAAACCTCACCCACACACAAATCCCCACACACACACACACACACACACAAAGAGCAGGCAGTGGCAGGAAACACAAACCTCACCCACAGACACATCCCCACACACACACAAAGAGCAGGCAGTTTCAGGAAACACAAACCTCACCCACACACACATCCCCCCACACACACAAAGAGCAGGCAGTGGCAGGAAACACAAACCTCACCCACACACACATCCCCACACACACACAAAGAGCAGGCAGTGGCAGGAAACACAAACCTCACCCACAAACACATCCCCACACACACACAAAGAGCAGGCAGTGGCAGGAAACACAAACCTCACCCACACACAAATCCCCACACACACACAAAGAGCAGGCAGTGGCAGGAAACACAAACCTCACCCACACACACACACACACACACAAAGAGCAGGCAGTGGCAGCAAACACAAACCTCACCCACACACACACATCCCCACACACACACACACACACAAAGATCAGGCAGTGGCAGCAAACACAAACCACGCCCACACACACATCCCCACACACACACAAAGAGCAGGGAGTGGCAGGAAACACAAACCTCACCCACACACAAATCCCCACACACACACAAAGAGCAGGGAGTGGCAGGAAACACAAACCTCACCCACACACAAATCCCCACACACACACAAAGAGCAGGTAGTGGCAAGAAACACAAACCTCACCCACACACAAATCCCCACACATACACAAAGAGCAGGCAGTGGCAGGAAACACAAACCTCACCCACACACAAATCCCCCCACACACACAAAGAGCAGGCAGTGGCAGGAAACACAAACCTCACCCACACACAAATCCCCCCACACACACAAAGAGCAGGCAGTGGCGGGAAACACAAACCTCACCCACACACACATCCACACACACACACACAAAGAGCAGGGAGTGGCAGCAAACACAAACCTCACCCACACACAATCCCTCCACACACACAAAGAGCAGGCAGTGGCAGCAAACACAAACCTCACCCACACACAAATCCCCACACACACACAAAGAGCAGGCAGTGGCAGGAAACACAAACCTCACCCACACACAATCCCCACACACACACAAAGAGCAGGCAGTGGCAGGAAACACAAACCTCACCCCACACAAATCCCCACACACATACAAAGAGCAGGCAGTGGCAGGAAACACAAACCTCACCCACACACAAATCCCCACACACACACAAAGAGCAGGCAGTGGCAGGAAACACAAACCTCACCCACACACAAATCCCCCCACACACACACACACACAAAGAGCAGGCAGTGGCAGGAAAACACAAACCTCACCCACAGACACATCCCCACACACACACAAAGAGCAGGCAGTTTCAGGAAACACAAACCTCACCCACACACACATCCCCACACACACACAAAGAGCAGGCAGTGGCAGCAAACACAAACCTCACCCACACGCACACACAAAGAGCAGGCAGTGGCAGGAAACACAAACCTCACCCACACACAAATCCCCACACACACACAAAGAGTAGGCAGTGGCAGGAAACACAAACCTCACCCCACACAAATCCCCACACACACACAAAGAGCAGGCAGTGGCAGGAAACACAAATCTCACCCACACACAAATCCCCACACACACACAAAGAGCAGGCAGTGGCAGGAAACACAAACCTCACCCACACACAAATCCCCACACACACACACACACACAAAGAGCAGGCAGTGGCAGGAAACACAAACCTCACCCACACGCACACACAAAGAGCAGGCAGTGGCAGGAAACACAAACCTAACCCACACACAAATCCACACACACACACAAAGAGTAGGCAGTGGCAGGAAACACAAACCTCACCCCACACAAATCCCCACACACACACAAAGAGCAGGCAGTGGCAGGAAACACAAACCTCATCCACACACAAATCCCCACACACACACAAAGAGCAGGCAGTGGCAGGAAACACAAACCTCACCCACACACAAATCCCCACACACACACACACACACAAAGAGCAGGCAGTGGCAGGAAACACAAACCTCACCCACAGACACATCCCCACACACACACAAAGAGCAGGCAGTTTCAGGAAACACAAACCTCACCCACACACACATCCCCACACACACATCCCCACACACACACAAAGAGCAGGCAGTGGCAGGAAACACAAACCTCACCCACACACAAATCCCCACACACACACACAAAGAGCAGGCAGTGGCAGGAAACACAAACCTCACCCACACACACATCCCCACACACACACACAAAGAGCAGGCAGTGGCAGGAAACACAAACCTCACCCACACACACATCCCCACACTCGCACACAAAGAGCAGGCAGTGGCAGGAAACACAAACCCCACAATCAGTGGATGTTTCTGCTCTTGTTGCTGACAGTGATTGTCAAGATGTTCGTGGTGGCCAGACTGTCTGATTGTCAAACTGTTTCTGATTGTCAAAATGTTTCTGATTGTCAAACTGTTTCTGATTGTCAAACTGCACCTGATTGTCAAACTGTGCCTGATTGTCAAACTGCACCTGATTGTCAAACTGTGCCTGATTGTCAAACTGCACCTGATTGTCAAATGGTGTCTGACTGTGAAACTGTGCCTGACTGTGAAACTGTCTGACTGCCAAACTGTGCTTGGCTATGAAAGTGTGCTTGGCTATGAAAGTGTGCTTGGCTATGAAAGTGTGCTTGGCTATGAAAGTGTGCTTGGCTATGAAAGTGTGCTTGGTCGGTTGGCTGTGCAACAGTGACATGACAGGGGCAGTGTTAGTATTTGAAATTGTCAACGGGAAGAGAGTGCCAATCCACATCTATCAGGCTCAAAGTGAATAACTAGTTACGTCCACAGAAAAAACACAAGTGCTATCACAAACACAAGTAATATAACACTGATTATGATGATTAAGATTATGGTGGATAATCAACATCACTGCACTAACGGGAAGCTCATCAAATCTTAGTTTCTTCCAGCACAAGTCTAAGGATGTGGATGCTGCTGCTACCCAACAAACTTTTCCTTGTCTGTAATCATGTTATCCACAGACTCCCCACTCTAACAGTCATAATATAGACCCCACTCTAACAGCCATAATCTAGACCCCACTTGAACAGATCTATACCCCACTCTAACAGCCATAATCTAGACCCCACTTGAACAGATCTATACCCCACTCTAACAGCCATAATCTAGACCCTACTTGAACAGATCTATACCCCACTCTAACAGCCATAATCTAGACCCCACTTGAACAGATCTATACCCCACTCTAACAGCCATAATCTAGACCTCACTTGAACAGATCTATACCACACTCTAACAGCCATAATCTAGACCCCACTCTAACAGCCATACCTAAATGATTCATTTAGTAATGTGTCCATGCATACGCCTGCCATCTACTGAACAACAACACCACACACCAGTACAACAACATCACACACCAGTACAACACCACACACCAGTACAACAACACCACACACTAGTACAACACCACACACCAGTACAATAACACCACACACCAGTACAATAACACCACACACCAGTACAATAACACCACACACCAGTACAACACCACACACCAGTACAACACCACACACCAGTACAATAACACCACACACCAGTACAATAACACACACCAGTACAACACCACACACCATTACAATAACACCACACATCAGTACAACACCACACACCAGTACAATAACACCACACACCAGAACAATAACACCACACACCAGAACAATAACACCACACACTAGTACAACACCACACACCAGTACAACACCACACACCAGTACAATGACACCACACATCAGTACAATAACACCACACACCAGTACAATAACACCACATACCAGTACAATAACACCACACACCAGTACAACACCACACCAGTACAACACCACACACCAGTACAACACCACACACCAGTACAATAACACCACACACCAGTACAACACCACCACACACTAGTACAACAACATCACACACTAGTACACCACCACACACCAGTACAACACCACCACACACCAGTACAACAACACCACACACCAGTACAATAACACCACACACCAGTACAACAACATCACACACCAGTACAACACCACACACCAGTACAACAACACACACCAGTACAACAACACCACACACCAGTACAACAAAATCACACACCAGTACAACACCACCACACACCAGTACAACAACACCATACACCAGTACAACAACACCACACACCAGTACAACAACACCACACACCTACACATGTACTTTAAGACTTACTCCTCGTACAGCTCGCCATCATCCTGTGTGGAAACAAAACAGAAATGAGTTAACTCAGACATTCATGCCCCAGAAACATGCACTCACCACTCCAGTCTACACTTACTCACAATCATCCCAGACAAAGTCATGTTAAGTGGTTACACACCCACCTCACACGCCAGTGATCCAGAGTTCAATTCCGGTTCCAGTCAGGGATATGCACTACTGAAGAGCTCAAATGAGAGCAAAACTGATGTCTAGTGCTTCAAATCTGACTTGGACAAGAAGTGGGTTTTGCTCAATCTTTAAACCTCAAATCCTGAAACAACCATATAAATCAAATTGATCATTGCTAGCTGGACTTAGGCCCCTGATGTGCCTTGCCAGATCGAGAAGACCTGATCATTTGGGGCCACATCGATTGACAGATGTCAGTCGCGGTGATCGGACAAACTTTGAGCTATAGCCTACAATGGGTGACCAGAATAGTATTCATCCTGCAACTTACTTCAGACTAGTCCTATTTACTTCAATGTTGCATTTTGGAAGACATATTGTCTCTTTACCATTACTTCTATGTGTGTTTTTGTAAGTCAGAAAGACTACACTAGACTTGACACTGCAAGGGGAACTAGCTTCAACACGTAATTGCTCTCTCATGACTTTGCATCTTTGTCCACACACAAGGACACTAAACTGTGATGTTCCTTGACTGATTCTACTTCCTAATCAAGATTACACATTCACATCAAGCATTCTGTCTTTGATGACAAGTTCTACTTGTTGTTTTATCTCCACATTCTTTGTATCAGCATTGATCACATTTAACCAGATTGTCCATTTCTGAAGGCTGACATTTCAAATATCTTCATGAAAAAATTTAGTCTATTTATCCGTACCTTTCTTTCCGTCTCAGCATCCACGTACAGTCCATCAGCTTCTGAAAACAGCAGAAAGATACAGTATGCTAACATAAGACATGAGGTGTGTAATGGAATGCATGTATACAAATGTGTTGAAATAAAGAATGAACATAAAATAGAAACAATGGTGTGTAGACAACAGGAAATAGAAACAATGGTGTGTAGACAACAGGAAATAGAAACAGAGAATCTACTAGCTGATGACAAACACTCTAACATGAGAATCTACTATCTGATGACAAACACTCTAACATGAGAATCTACTATCTGATGACAAACACTCAATCATGAGAATCTACTCACTGATGACAAACACTCTAACATGAGAATCTACTCTCTGATGACAAACACTCAAACATGAGAATCTACTATCTGATGACAAACACTCAAACATGAGAATATACTATCTGATGACAAACACTCTAACATGAAAATCTACTCTCTGATGACAAACATGAGAATCTACTATCTGATGACAAACACTCAAACATGAGAATATACTATCTGATGACAAACACTCTAACATGAAAATCTACTCTCTGATGACAAACATGAGAATCTACTATCTGATGACAAACACTCAAACATGAGAATCTACTCTCTGATGACAAACACTCGAACATGAGAATCTACTCTCTGATGACAAACACTCAAACATGAGAATCTACTATCTGATGACAAACACTCAAACATGAGAATATACTATCTGATGACAAACACTCTAACATGAAAATCTACTCTCTAATGACAAACATGAGAATCTACTATCTGATGACAAACACTCAAACATAAAAATCTACTATCTGATGACAAACACTCAAACATGAGAATCTACTCACTGATGACAAACACTCAAACATGAGAATATACTCTCTGATGACAAACACTCAAACATGAGAATCTACTATCTGATGACAAACACTCAAACATGAGAATATTCTATCTGATGACAAACACTCTAACATGAAAATCTACTCTCTGATGACAAACATGAGAATCTACTCTCTGATGACAAACATGAGAATCTACTCTCTGATGACAAACACTCAAACATGAGAATCTACTCTCTGATGACAAACACTCAAACATGAGAATCTACTCTCTGATGACAAACACTCAAACATGAGAATCTACTCTCTGATGACAAACACTCAAACATGAGAATCTACTCTCTGATGACAAGCACTGTAACATTAGAATCTACTATCTGATGACAAACATGAGAATCTACTCTCTGATGACAAACACTCAAACATGAGAATCTACTCTCTGATGACAAACACTCAAACATGAGAATCTACTCTCTGATGACAAACACTCAAACATGAGAATCTACTCTCTGATGACAAACATGAGAATCTACTCTCTGATGACAAACACTCAAACATGAGAATCTACTCTCTGATGACAAACACTCAAACATGAGAATCTACTCTCTGATGACAAACACTCAAACATGAGAATCTACTCTCTGATGACAAACACTCAAACATGAGAATCTACTCTCTGATGACAAACACTCAAACATGAGAATCTACTCTCTGATGACAAGCACTCTAACATTAGAATCTACTATCTGATGACAAACACTCTAACATGAGAAAATGTTACCTGGAGGAGGAGGTGGAAAAGCAGGTGTCAGCCCATCGTCATACAGCTCCTGTTGCTCCTCTTCTGCGCTCATGTCAGGGCTGAAAATGACCATGTAAGTCTATGTAGGGCATCTGCAGACATGGTGGGGGGGGGGGGGGGGGGGGGAGAAGTGTGTGTGTGTGTGTGTGTGTGTGTGTGTGTGTGTGTGTGTGAGAGAGAGCACTTAACTGTCACATTCATTCCTTCCATCTCCTGCAGCACACTATCCCACTGGACCCTCCATGACACTTGGAGTTTGAGCTATGCTGTGGGCAATATCAAGACATGAAGAGCCTAACCTTCTCTGGGCACCAAATTATCCAAGAATCAGATAGTAATGTCATTATTCTCATATGTTGTCAGTTGTTGGGCTGGTTTTCAAGTTTCCTGATCATGTTTTACTTTGTTGCTGACTTCAGTGCTTTGTGTCTTCGTATACAGGTGCTTGCACGTCTACAGGTGCTTGCACGTCTACAGGTGCTTGCACGTCTGAGCCATCAATATCTTCCATATTTGATTATTTTTATGAAGCCAGGTATTGGTCAGATATGACTGAGCTACCATATGACAGTAGACGGTACTACCTACTTTTTGTTAGCACCAAATGTTGGGTCTTAGTCAGATATGACTGTTACCGTATGACAGTAGATGGTACTATCTGCTTTCTGTTAGCACTGACTACTGGGTCTTAGTCAGACATGACTGAGCTACCGTATGGCAGTAGATGGTACTACCTGCTTTCTGTTAGCACTGAATGTTGGGTGGCGCTAACCAAACCAGACATCCCATATTGTGCCAACAGCTTCAAGCGGAAGAGCGCAATAGGGAAGGTACAAGCCTTATCCTGGTGAGAGAAAATGCAACCTAAAGACTAAATGCCATGGCAGGGCAGACCAGGTCCTAAGCCTCTATTGGCAACTGGCCTAGGATGGAAGCTCCAACAGGTGGACAGATAGAGCATTGCTTTGCTGATCAAGCAGCTTCTGCAGCTTGTTTTGTTCCAGATGTAGAGGTGTTACCTTTCTTTTGGAGTAAACTAGGCAGGCCGAGAGAGGGATCATGCTTTATAGGCAACACACGGTCTAAATATTCAGTCCAGGCTTTGTGCTATGGAGAAGTAGAACTCCATTTGACAAACTATCGTCTGCCAAAATGGCCAGGTATCAGTCATGATTGTTTCATCATTGACGAGGATTTTCTTTCATGGTTTTCTTGAATGGATCTTCATGTGGTAGAGTATGACCCAGCCACTAAAGCTCTCTCTTGTCTATTGCTGCAGGCAATTTTCAATGATCATTTATGTATTCTCAGATATCACCATTTATCTTTACGATCATGTACAAAGCTATAACCATCTATGTAATCTCAGATATCACCATCTATCTTTACATTTCCGCCCAAAGCTATAACGATTTTTGTAATCTTAGATACCATCATCTATCTTTACATTTCTGCCCAAAGCTATAACCATTTATGTAATCTCAGATATCACCATCTATCTTTACATTTCCGCCCAAAGCTATAACCATTTATGTAATCTTAGATACCATCATCTATCTTTACATTTCCACCCAAAGCTATAACCATTTATGTAATCTTAGATACCATCATCTATCTTTACATTTCTGCCCAAAGCTATAACCATTTATGTAATCTCAAACCATTTATGTAATCTCAGATGCCTTTCTTTACATTTCCACCCAAAGCTATAACCATTTATGTAATCTTAGATACCATCATCTATCTTTACATTTCCACCCAAAGCTATAACCATTTATGTAATCTCAGATATCACCATTTATTTGTACGTTCCCGTCCAACGCTGTGACCATTTATTTTACTGAGCTATTAATAACTAGTCTGGCAAGCTGGTTGCCACAGATTCACGTTTGCAACATGTCGTTTCACTATTGTGACGTGCTTCTTTCCATCATTTCTCCATCAGTTTTCACAAGTGATCAATCAAGTCAGATGTGTTTTGTCAATAGATATTATTTTTCATAATATGCAAATATTCCAGATGGGATACAAATATTCCAGATGGGATACAAATATTCCAGATGGGATACAAATATTCCAGATGGGATACAAATATTCCAGATGGGATACAAATATTCCAGACAAGGGCAGAGGTGCACACACAGGAAGAACTGGCTGGCTGGTCCACCAGATGCCAACAGGTGAAATTTCTTATTCAGTGACTCAGAAGGAAGAGGAGGAGAAAAGGAAGAAGATGATGGCAGAAAAAGAGCAGAGGAAGAGAAGCAGCTGAGAAAGGATAATGGAGCAAGAGCAGTATGACAGGACAATAAAACATAATACAGAAAGAGCAGTAAGACAGAACAATGAAACAGAAGACAGAAAGAGCAGTAAGACAGAACAATGAAACAAAAGAATGTAAGAGCAGTAAGACAGACAATGAAATAGAAGAATGCAAAAGCAGTAAGACAGGACAATGAAACATAAGATTGTAAGAGCAGTAAGATATGACAATGAAACAGAAGACAGAAAGAGCAGTAAGACAGGACAATGAAACAAAAGACAGAAAGAGCAGTAAGACACGACAATGAAACAGAAGACAGAAAGAGCAGTAAGACAGGACAATGAAACAGAGACAGAGAGAGCAGTAAGACAGGACAATGAAACACAGACAGAGAGAGCAGTAAGACAGGACAATGAAACAGAAGACAGAGAGAGCAGTAAGACAGGACAATGAAACAGAAGACAGAGAGAGCAGTAAGACAGGACAATGAAACAGAAGACTGTAAGAGAAGTAAGATAGGACAATGAAACAGAAGACTGTAAGAGAAGTAAGATAGGACAATGAAACAGAAGACAGAAAGAGCAGTAAGACAGGACAATGAAACATAAGACAGAAAGAACAGTAAGACAGGACAATGAAACACAGACAGAGAGAGCAGTAAGACAGGACAATGAAACAGAAGACTGTAAGAGAAGTAAGATAGGACAATGAAACAGAAGACTGTAAGAGCAGTAAAACAGGACAATGAAACAAGACAGAAGATTGTAAGAGCAGTAAAACAGGACAATGAAACAGAAGACTGTAAGAGCAATAAGACAGGACAATGAAACAAAAGAATGTAAGAGCAGTAAGACAGGACAATTAAATAGAAGAATGTAAAAGCAGTAAGACAGGACAATGAAACAGAAGACAGAAAGAGCAGTAAGACAGGACAATGAAACAGAAGACTGTAAGAGCAGTAAAATAGGACAATGAAACAGAAGACTGTAAGAGCAGTAAGATAGGACAATGAAACAAGACAGAAGATTGTAAGAACAGTAAAACAGGACAATGAAACAGAAGACTGTAAGAGCAATAAGACAGGACAATGAAACAAAAGAATGTAAGAGCAGTAAGACAGGACAATGAAACAGAAGACAGAAAGAGCAGTAAGACAAGATAATGAAACAGAATACTGTAAGAGCAGTAAGACAGGACAATGAAACAGAAATAAATAATAAATATTCATTTTGCATCTTCCTGTGACTCACATCATGGACACACAAGTAGACTGGCGTTTGGTGGTCGTCTCCCTGCGGACAACATCAGCAACAGATGTACCATCATCATACACATCACCATCTGAATCCACCACATTGCCGCTGCCGCTGGTGTTTGATGCCTCACCTGGGAACAAGGACATGATACTGAAATGTGACTAAATCCAGGTTGTTTAACAGACTGCATGTTTTAAATCAATGGCCAATGAAAGGTCAAGAACCTGGAGCCAGAGTGGCTGTGTTGATGTGGAGAATGTTGAGAGTACGAAGGCAAAGAAGAAGTCAAATGTTGAAGTACAGACAGACAGCTGAAGGTGTTGCTGGGTCAAGCATCACCAACCACTAGCAGGGAAAATGTCAATGAAATGTACACAACATATTAACTGATAGGTGGGGAATACAGACATTTGCTGTGTGCAGCAGAAGCACACGAAGACACTTACAGATGTGTGTGGGAATCTTACTTATGCAGTTGTGTAACAAATAATCCTTTATGAGATGAGAGAACAAATCAAATAAGGAAAAGAAAACAGCTAGCAATACAGAAACATGTAGCACCACTGGTGGTATTGTTGCCTACCCAGGGTACAACTTACCCAATATCTTGTGCTACTGCTACTGTTGGCTACCCAGGGTACAACTTACCCAATATCTTGTTGTATTGTAGCCTACCCAGTGTACAACTTATCCAATATCATGTGGTACTGTTGCCTACCCAGGATACAACTTATTCAATATCTTGTGGCACTGTTGCCTACCCAGGGTACAACTTACCCAATATCTTGTTGTATTGTTGCCTATCCAGTGTACAACTTACACAATATCTTGTGCTACTGTTGCCTACCCAGGATACAACTTACCCAATATCTTGTTGTATTGTTGCCTATCCAGTGTACAACTTACACAATATCTTGTGCTACTGTTGCCTATCCTAGACATAACTTACCCAATATCTTGTGGTACTGTTGCCTATCCTAGACATAACTTACCCAATATCTTGTGGTACTGTTGCCTATCCTAGACATAACTTACCCAATATCTTGTGGTACTGTTGCCTATCCTAGACATAACTTACCCAATATCTTGTGGTACTGTTGCCTATCCAAGGTATAACTTACCCAATATCTTGTGGTACTGTTGTGTGACTAGAGCCAAATCGATGTTGTCTGGAAGTGCTGGTTTTGTAGAAGGTGAAGCTGCAGCTACAACTGCTTCGAACTTGACCTTCTTGAATTTTTTAGAATCATGTTTTCTCTCAAGCACAGGACTTCTGCTCTGACGTTTGAGCTCCTGGGTTCCAACCTTCCATTTGTTGCCACCAGGCTCTGTTTGTGAACCTGATACTTCAGCTGCGCTGTGTGCCTGGGTAACAAACAGGTGATTACTCTCAGTATGTCATGTGAGGTATGAATAATGGTCTATAGAATAGTGTTAGTCTACACATAACTACTCTCTAGGAAGACACGAGAAGGGAGGCAAGTTACAATAAACATAACTACTCTCTAGGAAGACACGAGAAGGGAGGCAAGTTACAATAAACATAACTACTCTCTAGGAAGACACGAGAAGGGAGGCAAGTTACAATAAACATAACTACTCTCTAGGAAGACACGAGAAGGGAGGCAAGTTACAATAAACATAACTACTCTCTAGGAAGACACGAGAAGGGAGGCAAGTTACAATAAACATAAATACTCTCTAGGAAGACACGAGAAGGGAGGCAAGTTACAATAAACATAACTACTCTCTAAGAAGACACGAGAAGGGAGACAAGTTACAATAAACATAACTACTCTCTAGGAAGACAAGAGAAGGGAGGCAAGTTACAACAAACATAAATACTCTCTAGGAAGACACGAGAAGGGAGACAAGTTACAACAAACATAACTACTCTCTAGGAAGACACAAGAAGGGAGACAAGTTACAATAAACATAACTACTCTCTAGGAAGACACGAGAAGGGAGACAAGTTACAATAAACATAACTACTCTCTAGAAAGACAAGAGAAGGGAGACAAGTTACAACAAACATAACTACTCTCTAGGAAGACAAGAGAAGGGAGGGAAGTTACAACAGACATAAATACTCTCTAGGAAGACACGAGGAGGGAGACAAGTTACAATAAACATAACTACTCTCTAGGAAGACACGAGAAGGGAGACAAGTTACAATAAACATAACTACTCTCTAGGAAGACAAGAGAAGGGAGGCAAGTTACAACAAACATAAATACTCTCTAGGAAGACAAGAGAAGGGAGGCAAGTTACAACAAACATAAATACTCTCTAGGAAGACACGAGAAGGGAGACAAGTTACAACAAACATAAATACTCTCTAGGAAGACACGAGAAGGGAGGCAAGTTACAATAAACATAACTACTCTCTAGGAAGACACGAGAAGGGAGACAAGTTACAATAAACATAAATACTCTCTAGGAAGACACGAGAAGGGAGACAAGTTACAATAAACATAAATACTCTCTAGGAAGACAAGAGAAGGGAGGCAAGTTACAACAAACATAACTACTCTCTAGGAAGACACGAGAAGGGAGACAAGTTACAATAAACATAAATACTCTCTAGGAAGACACGAGAAGGGAGACAAGTTACAATAAACATAACTACTCTCTAGGAAGACACGAGAAGGGAGACAAGTTACAATAAACATAACTACTCTCTAGGAAGACAAGAGAAGGGAGGCAAGTTACAACAAACATAACTACTCTCTAGGAAGACACGAGAAGGGAGACAAGTTACAATAAACATAACTACTCTCTAGGAAGACACGAGAAGGGAGACAAGTTACAATAAACATAACTACTCTCTAGGAAGACAAGAGAAGGGAGGCAAGTTACAACAAACATAACTACTCTCTAGGAAGACAAGAGAAGGGAGACAAGTTACAATAAACATAACTACTCTCTAGGAAGACACGAGAAGGGAGGCAAGTTACAACAAACATAAATACTCTCTAGGAAGACAAGAGAAGGGAGACAAGTTACAATAAACATAACTACTCTCTAGGAAGACACGAGAAGGGAGACAAGTTACAATAAACATAACTACTCTCTAGGAAGACAAGAGAAGGGAGGCAAGTTACAACAAACATAACTACTCTCTAGGAAGACACGAGAAGGGAGGCAAGTTACAATAAACATAACTACTCTCTAGGAAGACAAGAGAAGGGAGGCAAGTTACAACAAACATAACTACTCTCTAGGAAGACACGAGAAGGGAGGCAAGTTACAATAAACATAACTACTCTCTAGGAAGACACGAGAAGGGAGGCAAGTTACAATAAACATAACTACTCTCTAGGAAGACACGAGAAGGGAGGCAAGTTACAATAAACATAACTACTCTCTAGGAAGACACGAGAAGGGAGGCAAGTTACAATAAACATAACTACTCTCTAGGAAGACACGAGAAGGGAGGCAAGTTACAATAAACATAACTACTCTCTAGGAAGACACGAGAAGGGAGGCAAGTTACAACAAACATAAATACTCTCTAGGAAGACACGAGAAGGGAGACAAGTTACAATAAACATAACTACTCTCTAGGAAGACAAGAGAAGGGAGGCAAGTTACAACAAACATAAATACTCTCTAGGAAGACAAGAGAAGGGAGGCAAGTTACAACAAACATAAATACTCTCTAGGAAGACACGAGAAGGGAGACAAGTTACAACAAACATAACTACTCTCTAGGAAGACACGAGAAGGGAGACAAGTTACAATAAACATAACTACTCTCTAGGAAGACACGAGAAGGGAGACAAGTTACAATAAACATAACTACTCTCTAGGAAGACAAGAGAAGGGAGACAAGTTACAATAAACATAAATACTCTCTAGGAAGACACGAGAAGGGAGACAAGTTACAACAAACATAAATACTCTCTAGGAAGACACGAGAAGGGAGACAAGTTACAATAAACATAACTACTCTCTAGGAAGACACGAGAAGGGAGACAAGTTACAATAAACATAACTACTCTCTAGGAAGACAAGAGAAGGGAGGCAAGTTACAACAAACATAACTACTCTCTAGGAAGACAAGAGAAGGGAGACAAGTTACAATAAACATAACTACTCTCTAGGAAGACACGAGAAGGGAGACAAGTTACAATAAACATAACTACTCTCTAGGAAGACAAGAGAAGGGAGGCAAGTTACAACAAACATAACTACTCTCTAGGAAGACACGAGAAGGGAGGCAAGTTACAACAAACATAACTACTCTCTAGGAAGACACGAGAAGGGAGGCAAGTTACAACAAACATAACTACTCTCTAGGAAGACAAGAGAAGGGAGACAAGTTACAATAAACATAACTACTCTCTAGGAAGACACGAGAAGGGAGGCAAGTTACAACAAACATAACTACTCTCTAGGAAGACACGAGAAGGGAGGCAAGTTACAACAAACATAAATACTCTCTAGGAGTGTAGATTGCTGATTAAGTCTCCAGGACAGGTAGTAGAAGATATGGATTATAGGATTAATGTTTTGGGATCATGTAAAACAAGGTGGTACAGGGCAGACAGAAAGTGTCTGAGCACAGGTGAAACAGTGCTGTTCTCAGGCCACTAGAGGGGAAAATGGTGAAGGAGAGGCACTATTATCTGACATAGCACAGAAAGCACTGACAGAATGGCCCTAATATTATCTGACATAGCTCAGAAAGCACTGACAGAGTGGCAGGCAGTGAGTTCTAGAATAATAACACATTTAGAACCACAAATGGGAAAGTACACATGACTATGATCCACTGTTATGCATAGACAAATGATAAAGGAAACATTGTACATGAAAATTCAAAGTACTATAGGTTAGGTAATACAAGGTATGGCAATATTAAAACTCTGATAAATGTCAAGACAGGATCAGATAACACAGGTTATGAAGTGATAATGGGGAGACACGGACTAGAGGTTATGAATGAAAACAGAGAATTATTCACCAGTTTCTCAGCAGTGAATCAATATATCATAGGTGGCAGTGTTTTTCAACATAAAAGAATACATAAAGTAACATGGGTATCACCAGACCACAATACAGAGAATCCAATGATCATATCCAGAAATTCAACACAATCAAGTGGTTAGAGGTGCAGATGTAGATGTGGATCAACCTCAGCTGATCAGAGAACTAAGTTCAAACTCAGAATACACATATCCTCTTATAAACACAGAAATGAAAGCAATGTAGGATATCTCAGACATGCAGAAACTAAGGAACAATTTATGGTCACTTTCTCTAGTCAATATCAGGTATTGTAACAGTTAGTGGGTGGTGTGAGCATGGAAGACTGCTGTCAGAAATAACTGTTATATACAGTATTCATACAACATTTACAGTATGATATGGTTGATGTTCCATACATGATGAACTAGTTGTTACAGATCTTTCATACACAACTATCAGTATAACATTCATGACAATGTTACTTGCATGATGAACTAGTTGTTACAGATCTTTCATACACAACTATCAGTATAACATTCATGACAATGTTACTTGCATGATGAACTAGTTGTTACAGATCTTTCATACACAACTATCAGTATAACATTCATGACAATGTTACTTGCATGATGAACTAGTTGTTACAGATCTTTCATACACAATTATGAGTATAACAGTCATGCCAATGTTACTTGCATGATGAACTAGTTGTTACAGATCTTTCATACACAATTATGAGTATAACAGTCATGCCAATGTTACTTGCATAATGAACTAGTTGTTACAGATCTTTCATACACAATTATGAGTATAACAGTCATGCCAATGTTACTTGCATGATGAACTAGTTGTTACAGATCTTTCATACACAATTATGAGTATAACAGTCATGCCAATGTTACTTGCATAATGAACTAGTTGTTACAGATCTTTCATACACAATTATGAGTATAACAGTCATGCCAATGTTACTTGCATAATGAACTAGTTGTTACAGATCTTTCATACACAATTATGAGTATAACAGTCATGCCAATGTTACTTGCATGATGAACTAGTTGTTACAGATCTTTCATACACAATTATGAGTATAACAGTCATGCCAATGTTACTTGCATAATGAACTAGTTGTTACAGATCTTTCATACACAATTATGAGTATAACAGTCATGCCAATGTTACTTGCATAATGAACTAGTTGTTACAGATCTTTCATACACAATTATGAGTATAACATTCATGACAATGTTACTTGCATGATGAACTAGTTGTTACAGATCTTTCATACACAATTATGAGTATAACAGTCATGCCAATGTGCCAAAGATGGACTTACATGATGAACTGGTTGAATGTGTGTGGAATTGCTGACGGCTGATCTATCGGGCTGACTGGTTGGCTGTGTCTCTGTTATCCTGCTGGAGACAGCGCCTGTTGGAGGCAGCAGTGGCTTCATGCCTGCTGGTTTCAGTTTTGCCCCTGACTGGTTAACAGATTCAGCTTTGGCTGATTTCAGGATGTTTCTGAAATCTGTTGCTTTGACTTCACTTGAAGCAAGGTGTGAAGGTGATGATGATGATGTGGTTCCTGAGTGTGTGGGCTTCAATGAAATGTGATCCATGGCTGGCAACTTGACCCTGGTAGAGTCTCTGGGTAGAATGTGTTGTGGTTTGTCTTCTGGTGTGACATCACTGGGCTTCTTCCCGACCGACTGAGATGTCTGGGCACTGCTTCCAGGAAGTGGTGGTTTCAAACCACCAGATGCTAGCGGCTTAGGACCTGCTGGTGGCCGAGGGTAAGAAGAACCTGGCTTTACAGTGGGTTTAGGTTTGTTGTCATCTGTGGTGTTGGCTTCAGAAGACGTGGTCTTCAAATTGTGTTTGAACACTTCAGGAACATTGACCTGACTCCCTCTGCGACTGTCTGAAAGAGCTGTTTCATTGACAGATTCTTGTTTAAAGATATTAGGAACCACTACCTGACTGCCCCGCCGGTTATCTGTTGGTTTTGCGGCTCCCCCTGCTGGTCTAATTATACTACTTTTGTTGACAGAGGTCGCGGGTATATTGTTTTCATCCTGCTCAGCAGCACTGCTTAACCCTACACCACTTCCTGTTGCCTTTGATGGAACTTTCGGCGCTTTCTTCACAGAAGCTTCGGTGTTTGTTGCAGGAGACCCTGGAACGTCTGCCCCTATAACCTCGTTCTGTTTGTTCATGAACTTCTGAAGTGCTGGACTCATGTTCTGACCAAAGATGGATGGTTTCAGCGGAGTCTGTGGTCTGGTGCCAGCCATGGTTTCTTGATCTGGGGCTGTCTCAAACACTTTCAATCTGTTCTTCACCACCTGGGGCAGAAAGGCAGAGACAAGTGTCATAACCACATTGTTTGACTAAACATTGACACATCAGACAGAGACAAGTGTCATTACCTTATTGCTTGACTAAACATTGACACATCAGACAGAGACAAGTGTCATTACCTTATTGCTTGACTAAACATTCACACATTAGACAGAGACAAGTGTCATTACCTTATTGCTTGGCTAAACATTGACATATCAGACAGAGACAAGTGTCATTACCTTATTGCTTGACTAAACATTGACATATCAGACAGAGACAAGTGTCATTACCTTATTGCTTGACTAAACATTGACACATCAGACAGAGGCAAGTGTCATTACCTTATTGCTTGACTAAACATTGACACATCAGACAGAGACAAGTGTCGTTACCTTATTGCTTGACTAAACATTGACATATCAGACAGAGACAAGTGTCATTACCTTATTGCTTGACTAAACATTGACACATCAGACAGACAGACAGAGACAAGTGTCATTACCTTATTGCTTGACTAAACCTTGACACATCAGACAGAGACAAGTGTCATTACCTTATTGCTTGACTAAACATTAACACATCAGACAGAGACAAGTGTCATTACCTTATTGCTTGACTAAACATTCACACATTAGACAGAGACAAGTGTCATTACCTTATTGCTTGACTAAACATTGACATATCAGACAGAGACAAGTGTCATTACCTTATTGCTTGACTAAACATTGACATATCAGACAGAGACAAGTGTCATTACCTTATTGCTTGACTAAACATTGACACATCAGACAGAGACAAGTGTCATTACCTTATTGCTTCACTAAACATTGACACATCAGACAGAGACAAGTGTCGTTACCTTATTGCTTGACTAAACATTGACATATCAGACAGAGACAAGTGTCATTACCTTATTGCTTGACTAAACATTGACACATCAGAAAGACAGACAGACAGACAGACAGAGACAAGTGTCATTACCTTATTGCTTGACTAAACCTTGACACATCAGACAGAGACAAGTGTCATTACCTTATTGCTTGACTAAACATTAACACATCAGACAGAGACAAGTGTCATTACCTTATTGCTTGACTAAACATTCACACATTAGACAGAGACAAGTGTCATTACCTTATTGCTTGACTAAACATTGACATATCAGACAGAGACAAGTGTCATTACCTTATTGCTTGACTAAACATTGACACATCAGACAGAGACAAGTGTCATTACCTTATTGCTTGACTAAACATTGACACATCAGACAGAGACAAGTGTCGTTACCTTATTGATTGACTAAACATTGACATATCAGACAGAGACAAGTGTCATTACCTTATTGCTTGACTAAACATTGACACATCAGACAGACAGACAGACAGACAGACAGAGACAAGTGTCATTACTTTATTGCTTGACTAAACCTTGACACATCAGACAGAGACAAGTGTCATTACCTTATTGCTTGACTAAACATTAACACATCAGACAGAGACAAGTGTCATTACCTTATTGCTTGACTAAACATTCACACATTAGACAGAGACAAGTGTCATTACCTTATTGCTTGACTAAACATTGACATATCAGACATAGACAAGTGTTATTACCTTATTGCTTGACTAAACATTGACATATCAGACAGAGACAAGTGTCATTACCTTATTGCTTGACTAAACATTGACACATCAGACAGAGACAAGTGTCATTACCTTATTGCTTGACTAAACATTGACACATCAGACAGAGACAAGTGTCGTTACCTTATTGCTTGACTAAACATTGACATATCAGACAGAGACAAGTGTCATTACCTTATTGCTTGACTAAACATTGACACATCAGACAGACAGACAGACAGAGACAAGTGTCATTACCTTATTGCTTGACTAAACCTTGACACATCAGACAGAGACAAGTGTCATTACCTTATTGCTTGACTAAACATTAACACATCAGACAGAGACAAATGTCATTACCTTATTGCTTGACTAAACATTGACACATCAGACAGAGACAAGTGTCATTACCTTATTGCTTGACTAAACATTGACATATCAGACAGAGACAAGTGTCATTACCTTATTGCTTGACTAAACATTGACACATCAGACAGAGTCAAGTGTCATTACCTTATTGCTTGACTAAACATTGACACATCAGACAGAGACAAGTGTTATTACCTTATTGCTTGACTAAACATTGACATATCAGACAGAGACAAGTGTCATTACCTTATTGCTTGACTAAACATTGACACATCAGACAGACATACAGAGACAAGTGTCATTACCTTATTGCTTGACTAAACCTTGACACATCAGACGGACAGAGACAAGTGTCATTACCTTATTGCTTGACTAAACATTGATACATCAGACAGAGACAAATGTCATTACCTTATTGCTTGACTTAACATTGACACATTAGACAGAGACAAATGTCATTACCTTATTGCTTGACTAAACATTGACACATCAGACAGACAGAGACCAGTGTCATTACCTTATTGCTTGACTAAACATTGACACATCAAACAGACAGAGACAAATGTCATTACCTTATTTCTTGACTAAACATTGACACATCAGACAGAGACAAATGTCATTACCTTATTGCTTGACTAAACATTGACACATCAGACAGAGACAAGTGTCATTACCTTATTGCTTGACTAAACATTGACACATCAGACAGGCAGAGACAAATGTCATTACCATAATGGTGGACTGAACATTTAGACATCAGACAGAGAAGTGTCATTACCTAATGGATAGATGAATAGTGACACCTCAGACAGACAAGTGTCATTACCTTATTGATGGACTGAACACTGACACCTCAGAAAGACAGAGACAAGTGTCATTACCATATTGATGGACTGAACACTGACACCTCAGAAAGACAGAGAAGTGTCATTACCATATTGATGGACTGAACATTGACATCTCAGCAATACAAAACTAATCCTATGTTGGACAACAGCAATACAGAACTAATCCTATGTTGGACAACAGCAATACAGAACTAATCCTATGTTGGACAACAGCAATACAGAATTAATCCTATGTTGGACAACAGCAATACAGAACTAATCCTATGTTGGACAACAGCAATACAGAACTAATCCTATGTTGGACAACAGTAATACAGAACCAATCATGTAGAACATGATACAACTATTGCAGCACAACAGAACAAATCCTGTGTTGTACACATACAACAACAGCAATACAGAAATACAAATATTGGGGCAATACAGAACTAATCCTGTGTTGTACACATACAACAACAGCAATACAGAAATATAAATATTGGGGCAATACAGAACTAATCCTGTGTTGACTTACAACTGGGATACAAAACTAATCCTGTGAAACACGGTAAAACTGTTGCAGCGATACAGAACTAATCCTGAGTTGCACTCACAACAACAGTGTTACAGAACTAATCATGAGTTGTACTTACAACAACAGCGATGCAGAAATACTCCTACGGAACCCGGTACAAGTACAACTGTTGCAGTTGCAGCGATACAGAACTAATTATTATTGATCCTGTGTTGCACTTACAACAACAGTGTACAGAACTAACAATGTGTTGCACTTACAACAACAGCAATACAGAACTAATCCTACGGAACCCGATACAACTGCTGCAGCGATACAGAACTAATCCTGTGTTGTACTAACAACACTGATACATAACTAATAATGCGGAATCCGGTACAACTGCTGCAGCGATACAGAACTAACCCTGTGGTAAACACAGCGTACCCTACAGCACCGATGATGTCAATCTACGTTGTGGCCGCTATTTGCCGTGTATCAACTCCTGTCCTGAACACACAAACACCGTTAGTAGGACAATAACAGCAATCAACACATGTAGACACTAAAAAATTTCATTCATTTCTGAAAAACTGCAATGACTACATACATACCGGATACCGTTATACAAATAATACTAACTGTCTATCTAACCACAAACTCCACAATCAATAGTCAGATACGAATCTGTTGTTCCGCTATTCCTGATAAAAGGATATTGTGTGCAGGATATGGGAGTGTGAAGAGACAATCGAGGAAGTAAAATACACTGACACAATGCCAGCTATTGAAACGATGTAGTTGCATGCACTTGAAGCGCACACTCAAATCAAACCTACATCTACTTGAACAGGTCATGTGCTAGATAGCAGACGACAAACCAGCGGACCCACAAAACGCCAACCCGGCAGGCAAACCAGCCAGTTGAAGAGATGCACAGAGAACAGGATCTCGCGCTGACTACGTTCTCAAGAGGACACTTGTGTGCGTGTTTGTCAGCGCCCACAGATAGGACGTCCCGTTCACCTCGGGACCAGCTTTCCAGTTTATTTAGTATTTACGTTTGACTTCCGGGACGCAACACTCGGCCGCTGAACGTATGTTTGCCTGGCCCGGGGCCTCGTCCCCCTCCTCGAGCTATGGCCGAGAAATCTGTTCCCCACACTGACACGTCAGGTCACCAACAGTGTACATCAATCGAGGGCGCACTAAAAGAAATCCGCAAGACGCGTTGACGGCCAGTGTCCCGTGTGTGCTGGCCAATCCGTGGTATGGCGACACACGGCTGGGTGGCATTCAACCAGACGATCACAGCTGTGTAACTGCAGCTTTCACATCATGACAACTGAACACACAGCAAATCACCCATGATGACCAAACACCAAGAAGTGACCCACTGGGGTAGACAGGTCGTCTGTCTTCTTCAAATGTAACTTGCGTAGGTAACCACGTCACGCCACAACCCTGGTTGATTGGTTGCTGCCTGCAGCCACGGTGTGCCGACTAATAACTGTCTGCCATACTATGATACTATCACTATCCAGTGCCAAGTATGTGTTCCTTCTCTCGCCATCTCCCTCCCCCTCCCCCCTTTTCCTCTTTCACCATGAATGCTACTACTACCAGATGTTGTCCACTACGACAATTAGTACTGTTACCGTCTGTAACCATTGGTGATGTGTTGTTTTTTTCATATCCCTTACAGGACGCCGCAGTCAACATGAGCATTTTTCAGCTGCTGTTGATGTACTAGGCAAGATTAGGCTCAGTAGTTTGTCATTGCTTTCTGGGCGACCGGCTCACATACCCCGTAAGTTACCAACGCAGCGAGAACCGCTACGGATTCTCGCGCAGGTTACGTTACTCACGAGAATATACGGGATTACGAAGAAAGACGTTAACACCTAGGCCAGGGAGACGGCATAGTGATGTTACCTGAGTGTAAACATTAGTGATGTTACCTGAGTGTAAACATTAGTGATGTTACATGAGTGTTAACATTAGTGCTATTACTGTATGTGACCATTAGTGCTGTTATTGTATCCTATTGATCATGTCAAAGATATTTCCGTTAGTGGCCACATCTTATTGATCATGTCAAAGATATTTCCGTTAGTGGCCACATCTTATTGATCATGTCAAAGATAGGTCCAGTTCTCTAACGGGACACACTTGTGTCAACAAGGATGTTATCCGGTACAAGTGAGCTGGGGTTACCCAAGAGACTGGGAAAACCACCTCACGAGAAGTGACCATGTAACAGTGGTTACTTTAACCAAGTGACCAGCGTGCTGGGACTCCAAGCATGCAAAGCAGCGAATACACGTAGAGCCAATTACTCGTGGCTGAACACGCCACTGAGAGATTCGGGAGACTTGGACTCGACGGCGTAGGGAACAGACTGTATATCCGCTGTGGATACTTTGTTGTTAAGGGACAGTATCAATAGTTAGGACTTAAGCTTAGCTTCAGTAGTTGTTATCATTAACATCTCCTCATTACATCTTCATAACATACTATGATGTTTAATACCGATGTGGTATTCCGCTCGTGGAGCTCATGTACGATCAGCTCCAAATAAAATGTATCCTTTTGAAAACAATACGAGTTGTCACTTTCGTATGGTGCAAAAGTAGGGAATCCTTGTATGCCTGTCGCAAGTGAGTTGCTGACAGGCAGGATACCATTTGGTGTCAGAAGTACTTGAACCACCGTCAATAAACATTTAGGATACCATTTGATGTCAGAAGTACTTGAACCACAGTCAATAAACATTTAGGATACCATTTGGTGTCAGAAGTACTTGAACCACCGTCAATAAACATTTAGGATACCATGTAGTAGACATTAGGATCTTCAATTACCATTGGATTTCAGAAGTATTTGAAATTTACCATTTGATTACCATTTGTGGGGCTTGAACCACATTCAAGCACTTTAATCTACTATTTTCGGAAATTCTACAAAACGTTGTTTAGGATATTTGTGTAAATTCTTTTGATGGAAATTTGTAAAATATAAACTGTGATTGTGTGCAAATTGCAAACATGTATCGAAATTACAAATTTAATCATCATTTGTGAAACATTTCTTGTGATACAGTCATAATGTCAACATCCATCACATTCACGTATGTACTTGTGCAAAAGCAAATTCTTTTTGCACAAGAGAAATAAATTAGAGGTTAAGCTAAAGTCATACAGCGCAGCTCAGTCAGAGACGATAGAAAGTGAAGACAAGACGACATTGACATTCATTTAACGATTCATCCTACAATTCATTGACGATCATTTATACTATCATAACATTCATATCATTTACATCATTCATCATAATGATATCACATTTGCAAGTTACCATCCACATAAACTATATTATTTAAATTGATAACAACCATGTATTGTGCATTATATGCATTTTTCTAAATTGTTGATGCTCTACTAAACAGAGACATCAGTTGTACAAGCAAGTCTATCAGTTGTGTGTACGAAAGACAACGGTGCAACATCTCGAGTGTCGTATTTTTCAGCAAGATTAGATGAGTATATTTTCCACTAATTTTGATAAATACCATTAACCATGAATCCTCTTTTTCAGCGAAGAGTGTAAATATCTCACACATATTAACTGTAAAATTATATTGTAAAGTTATATTGATATCAGTGGTGTAATAACATAAAGCCATATAATGTCATCTTTAAATGACTGCATCCAGGCTGGCAAAGAACTAGGCCATACTGGAGAGAAATTAGAGAAATGGGCAAAACAAAAATACAGAGAAGAAACAGAGAAAGAGAGAGATGAAAGAGCATTGGAAAGACAGCATCAGAAAGAGATGAGAGAGATAGAGGAAGCCACCAAACAAAAACAGTTAGAATTAGACCAAGCCACCAAACAAAAACAGTTAGAATTAGAGCAAACTACAAAACAAAGAGAATTAGAAGTAAAACAAAAGCAGATAGAGATGGATGACGCCACTAAACAGAAAGAATTAGAGGTAAAACAAAAACAGATAGAGATGGATGATGCCACAAAGCAAAAGCAGATAGAGATAGAGTCACAAACGAAGTTAAAGATGAAAGAGATGGAGATTGACTCAAACATCCAGATAGCCTCTACCAAACAGAAGAGTCAGGAAGAGCAAAATAAATTCTCTAAATATAAAGGGATTATCAAACCCTACAGTCAAGGGGATTCAATATCAGCATGGGCTGAAAATATAGAGTTCCAGCTTAGAATTCAGAAAATACCATTAGAAGATTGGGCTATGATCTATATGAGAAATCTCAGTGGGGAGCCTTTAAAAGTTATCGAATCGATACCAACAGAACTAAGAAATAACTATCAATACATCCATAATAGGATTATGCAGCATTTTCTACTCGATGCTCCTGGATATCAGATCCAGTACTCACAGATAAAACCAAAGCCAACTGAAACGTTCTTAGACTATGTTTCAAATGTCCAGAGTATATTCAATAAATGGCTTAAGGCGGCAAAAGTAGGGAAGAATTTTGATAAATTACAGGACTTAATGGTGATGGATAAAGTCATATCCACAGTTCCTATCCCTTTTGCTAAGTTCCTTCAACAAGCAGACATTGAATCTATTGAACAACTGGAAAAACGTGGTTCAGCTTATTTTTCCTCAAACCGCGACATATTCAAAACATCAATACATGATACTGAGATTACTGCTTTTGTTAAGAAAGTACCAAGCAGGTCTTACAACCAAAAAGGGTATCAAAAGAAAGACAAACCTTATCAGAAGCCACCACAGTGTGTATACTGCAAATTATTTCATCCGCAGTACTCGATGTGTGATAAAAGTCCATCTTACCCTGCTCATCTTGAAATGATGATGAAAAAGCAGGAAGACAAGCGAAACTCATACAAACGTGCGGTTAAATGCTTCATTTGTTCATCTTATGGCCATTATTCTTCTAAGTGTTTGGGCAAGCAAAGAATGAAGGCTAGCAATGCTGTGACCATAGATACATCATCTGACGATGATAGTGTGATTGATTCTGAGCTAGAAATGTATTACAATTCAATGAGTGTGAGAGTGTGGCTGTAGTTACTGATATATTAGACTTTAGTAAATGTGATGCTTGTCACCAGTTTCATGCAGACGGGAAACTCCAATGTGGTCATGTTGTACCATGTTCCAACGAAGATGCTAATTCAGTGTTAACCTCCAGAAGTAACCTAAAGTTCCACGATGCACTGGTCAACGAACAGCCATGCCAATGTTTGCTTGATAGCGGAAGCACTGTACTCGGGGTAAGAAGAGAGCTAGTTAACCCGGAGGATTATATGGGAGAATTTGTTAAATGCCGCACTTTCTCTGGTAACATTGAGGAATACCCGTTGGCAAAAGTCCGTATAAACACCCCGTTCCTTTCCGGCACATTTACGTGCGCGATTTTGCAGAATCACTGTACTGACCTGATTTTGGGTTGCTTGCCATCATTAAAACACTGTACTGATGACGAGATACTAGCCTGGAAACAAACAAACACGGCTAATGCTGTGACGAGGTCAGATACCCAAACACATTATAATGACCTACAAAATGAAATGTTACAGTTGTTAACACCCAGCGGTGCTAGTGACAATACCACTTGTCAAGAGTTTATCGAAGCACAACGCACCGATCAAACTATCACACCTTATTTTAAATTGTTAAGTGAGCAAGCGAAAGTAACTAAAAATGCATCTTGGTATTTCAAAATGCATAATGGAATTCTCAAGCGTATTTATACCACCAATAACCATGAAATTCAGCAGACGGTGCTACCTGTAAAACACAGACAACATGTGCTAAAGATTGCGCATGAGTCACCGGTTGCTGAACATTTGGGGTATAACAAAATGAGAGCCAAAATTTTATCATACTTCTATTGGCCTAAATTTGGTAATGATATTAAATCTTTTTGTCGGTCATGTACCATTTGTCATCATGTAATAGATAAGGGAAAGCTTGTAACAGCCAAGGTCCAAGGTTTAATATTGGCTTCTCGAAAGAGACGGTTCAAAAGTGATGCCAATAAGGGTGCCAAAACCCTACACCTTGAACCCAATCAAGAGGTGCTGCTTTTACTGCCAGATAAACGTAACTTGTTATTAACGTCAAGGCAAGGGCCATTCAGAGTGGTACAAAAGATATCAGATGTCGATTATGAAATATCGATAAACCGAAAATTAAAGATATTTCATATCAACATGCTGAAGCCTTATTTTTCACGACAAGAACTGTTGACAGACGAACAGAATGCACCTACACCAACCAACCGGACGACAGACATACACAACACAACTACACTAGGTAGGGCGACAGGTGACAATGACAGCGCAAACACACCTAGTCAGGTAACAGAACACACAGGTAGTACAGCAACAGTACTTAATCAGACAGATGACGATGAAATAGAATTACCAGTCCCGACAGTAAACATGACTGGGACAATTGATAGCATACGGTTAGAACCGAAACTAACAGACGAGCAACGACGACAAATCATAGAGCTAGTAACAGAGTACAGGGAAATTTTTTCCGACATCCCTTTTGGCCTTCGTAATGCTCCAGCCACTTTTGTCCGACTCACTAGGGACCTTTTGCACAGAGTGACAAATACGTCGACTTATATTGATGACATATGTATCCATACTGTAGACTGGACATCACACTTACAGAAACTGCGACATGTCTTCGATAGATTGCGATTATTCGGTCTTACAGTAAAGCCAACCAAAGTGGAGTTGGGAATGGAAGAAATTGATTTCCTAGGCCATACTATCAGCAGAGGCCAACTTAGAACAGATGACAGAATTGTCACGAAAATTCTCAATTTAACAATGCCAACGACCAAGAAACAGGTCCGAAGTTTGCTGGGTCTGGTTAATTACTACAGCAAATTTATACCCAATTTGGCTGAAATTACCAGCGTTTTTTTTCCCTAATATTTTGAAAGCATCTGTGAAATTAAATGTACAGGGTGCACAGTTAATTGGTGCCTTATCAAAATTGAAATGTATGTTTAGCGTTCCACCTATTGTGCGCTTGCCTAATCAAAATCTTATGTATTTTCTCCATACAGATGCAAGTGCGATTTCCATTTCTGGCATCTTAGGCCAGTTTTATGAAGGAATGTTCCACCCAATAATGTATGTAAGCCGTAAAATCAGCCCTACTGAATCAAGATACTCAGCATCTGAATTGGAAGCTTTAAGCATCATCTATTGTGTCAGGAAGCTTCATAGATTCTTAGGGGGTACAGAGTTTGTCATTGAAACCGATAATTCGCCACTGACTGTAATGCAGTCTGGGGTCTATCGCAATAACATGATCTACAGGTGGTCCTTAATATTGCAAAATTATGCTTTCACTATTAGGCATTTGAAGGGAAGCATGAACTCTCTGGCTGACACATTGAGCCGACCTTCTCCCATTGAGATACCTAAAATACGAGAAGAGAGCGATCTGACATCACCAGAAACATTGACACTGTAATTACCTAGTGCCCTATGTGGTGATTGTGAACACTGTAAGTGCGTTATCATCGCCAGTCGTCTAAACTTGTGTAATATTAACTGTGTCAGTATAAGCCAAATAAACAGACACGGTATGAGTTGTTTTTGAACCTACATAAATCGGTAGGATCCGAGGATTCGTCTACACCACCACCATATATGCAACCCGTGAGTGGATCGAAGTATGAACGTTACCCAGGATGAGAGAGTAAATCAGACTTTGTCTACCTGAACTCTATTTTGTGAGGACATTCTACAGAGAACGCTGCTCCGACATCACACCTGGACGTAATTAGTTAGTTTAGTTAAGTAGAAATTAAATGTGATATGTATATAACATGTTTTTATAACAGTTGCGAATAACATTATATTGGTGTAGTGATAATACAATGTATAATGTAGATTTACCTATATAACTTTATGTATGACATTTCAGAGTTAAAATTCACCTATATTTAGTTAAAGACTCATTTAATTTAATATCTACATCATTCTTTTCAATTATGAAACATTACGTTAGTTTACCACCATTTAAACACATTTATTTATATAGTTATTTAATTAAAACATTGCTTACAAATTAATCCCATCATTTAGAAACTTATATCATTCCATATACTAATACTACTTTAAGGTACTAACCCACTTCTCCCCATTTTGATTAGTTAGTTAGATTAGTTCCCTTAGATTAATTTAGAACAGTACACCAAATTACCGGGGAGAGGCAAAATAGCTAAGAGAAAATGGATGAATGAAGATATCTTAAAACTGATGGACAAAAGAAAACAGAGTAAAAATGACAAACAAGAATACGCTAAGATAAATAAAGAAATAAAAGATAAATGTGGGAAGGCTAAAGAAAGTTGGTTAAACGAGCAATGCAAAAAAAATGAATTAAATTCCATTAAAGATACAAAAAATATGCACAGAAAAATCAGTGAGCTTACAGGAAGAAAAATAAGAATAAATACAGGGTGTTTGAAATCAAAAACAGGAAAGATAATATTAGAGGAAGATGCTATAATGAAGAGGTGGAATGAGTATATAAGAGAATTATATGAAGGAGAAAGGGGAGAATTAACAGAAGATAGTAACTTAGAAGGTCCACCTATTCTGAAAGAAGAAGTCGCTGACGCTATGAAACGTATGAAGAAAGGAAAAACAGCTGGGCCAGATGAAATCACAATAGAAGAATTAGAAGTATTGGGAGAATTTGGAGTAGACATATTAACCAAAATGTTGAATGATATTTACAGCAGTGGATATTTACCCAGTGATATGCTGAAATCTTTATTTATAGCTATACCAAAAAGACCAGGAGCAATTGATTGTGAAGATTTTCGTACAATTAACCTTATAAACCATATCACTAAGCTTCTACTCAGAATCATAATGAGAAGAATCAAAAAGAAAATAAAAATGGAAATTAGTGAAGAACAGTATGGATTTGTGGAAGGAAAGGGCACAAACAATGCAATTTATACATTACGGACACTAATAGAAAGGTCAATAGAGAAACAGAGAGACATGTATTTGTGCTACATAGATTATACTAAGGCATTTGATAAAGTAAAACATGATGAACTGATTAAAATGTTGGAAGATATCAACATTGATGGAAAAGATTTAAGAATAATAAAGAATGTTTACTGGAACCAAGTAGCAGCAATTAAAATGGGAAATAAAGAGGGTAGTTACGAACGGATAAAGCTAGGAGTACGACAAGGGTGTGTCTTGTCACCAGATCTTTTCTCCCTGTATAGCGAAGTAATAATGAGAGAGATCAAAGAGATGCCAGGAATACTAGTTGGGGGTTATAATATAAATAATATACGCTATGCAGATGACACAGTATTGGTGGCGGATAATTCAACAGACCTACAACAATTATTAGACGTTGTAGTAACAGAGAGTGGAAGGAAAGGACTCTCCTTGAATATCAAGAAAACAGTAACAATGGTAATATCAAAGAAAATGGTGACACCAAAATGTGACATAGAAATAGAAGGGAAAATCCTTAACCAAGTTGATAATTTTAGATACCTAGGGGCATTTATAACATCAGATGGAAGATGTACAACAGAGATTAGGAGTAGAATAGGGCAGGCAAAAGCCGCTTTTCAGAAAATGAAGAGTATCTTATGCAATAAGTCACTATCACTGAATGTAAGAAAGAGAGTGCTGAAATGCTATGTAGAACCAGTTTTGCTGTATGGCAGTGAATCTTGGAACGTAAATGAACAAATTAAGAAGAAATTAGAAGCAACAGAGATGTGGTTCCTGAGACGAATGTTGCGAATTCCTTGGACTGCCAGAGTAACTAACGACGACTGCTTGAAACAGGCTAATGAAACTAGAACATTATATACAACAATAAGAGAGACAAACATCTTTCTTCGGTCACGTGATGAGAAGAGAGGCATTGGAGAACATCGTAACAACTGGAAAGATCGAGGGGAAGAGAGGCAGAGGTAGACCAAGAGAAGTGATGCTGGATGGATTGAGACGGTGGCATGGAGGAATATCAGCACCAGAGTTGATCCAGAAAACCAAAGACCGAGATCTATGGAGAGCCATGAACACCTACGCCAGCCGGCACGGCACATGATGATGATGACACCAAATTACAATAGATTAGATATGTCAGTCTTTACCACAGGATTGGTAGCAAACAATCCTCTCAACCATGTATATTTAATGTATAGTTATGACGAGTGCAGAAACACAGCACAGTCATTGGGCTTGAAAACCTGGTTAACTTCAGCCAACTAATTTTTGTATATATTTAATGTTCATCTATTCTTGTTTCTTGAACCATATTTTAATGACTGAATTAAGTATTTTAAAACCATTGTCGCATGAAAGATGAACGAAAGATGTGTGAATAAGGGAGAGAGAGAGAGCAAATGAAATAAGGAGAGTGAGAGATTTAGCGGTATTTTTTTTTCACCACACAATACGACTTGGTGTAATTCGTCTGTGTTAGTCTGTGTGAACAATGTGTTGTTGAGACTATTTTTATCCGTGTAGTTGCTATACTTTAGTAATAGAGATATGAGATATATTTTGAGCATCTTAAACAGGGACTGTAATCATAAATCAGGTTAACACACTCATTTGTGGCTACAACAAACTGCTTTACGGCGCTCGAAAGAGTACATACACGTAAATTATAAACGCATACACATTAGTTAGTTAAATACACTTTAGTTTAATAGAAAACACGCAACCAAACAGGAAAACTAACACATAAACTTGCATACATCATTATCTGCAAAGAACGATAACTACTCTACTAGGGGACATAATAACATCTCGAAAACCTTACTTTAACACTTAAATATTTCTTCACAAGCGGAAGCTAAAAAGGTGATGAGTGGCTCATAAAGCATGCATACTAGTTGGAGCAAATATTATATGGGAGCATGAATATTCATGATTCATGTCTTGTACTCGTAACAGAGGCAAGTTGTATGGGTTGTCAATTTTGGGCAATTAGAGGACAGGTCTTAATGGCATTGGTTTCCGGTTCACACAATTCCCAGAAATATAATGAAAGTCTATAGCCAACTGTAGTAGTGTGGTGGGCTACTCAATTAGCCAAGTGAATTAATACAACAGTGTGACGAGGGAAAGGATAGATCTTGTCCTATCCCCAGAAGAGAAGTAGTGTTACGCAGTCTTTGACAAAATTAGACATCCAATTTTTGTTGAGATTACGACTTGTGTTACACCAACAACTAAAAGTTTGTAACACAACACAGGAGGGAAGGAGAGCCTGTCAAAGGGCTACGGAAGAGCTTAGAGCTTAGTAATAGAGAAATAGAGCTGAGGAAAGGAAAGTAACATAGCGATCTGGGAAACCAGACAGAAGGGACACGAGTACAAGTGAGAACTATAAATAGTTCTCTAACGGGACACACTTGTGTCAACAAGGAAGTTATCCGGTACAAGTGAGCTGGGGTTACCCAAGAGACTGGGAAAACCACCTCACGAGAAGTGACCATGTAACAGTGGTTACTTTAACCAAGTGACCAGCGTGCTGGGACTCCAAGCACGCAAAGCAGCGAATACACGTAGAGCCAATTGCTCGTGGCTGAACATGCCACTGAGAGATTCGGGAGACTTGGACTCGACGGCGTAGGGAACAGACTGTATATCCGCTGTGGAGACTTTGTTGTTAAAGGACAGTATCAATAGTTAGGACTTAAGCTTAGCTTCAGTAGTTGTTATCATTAACATCATCTCCTCATTACATCTTCATAACATACTATGATGTTTAATACCGATGTGGTATTCCGCTCGTGGAGCTCATGTACGATCAGCTCCAAATAAAATGTATCCTTTTGCAAACAATACGAGTTGTCACTTTCGTATGGTGCAAAAGTAGGGAATCCTTGTATGCCTGTCGCAAGTGAGTTGCTGACAATGTCAAAGATAGGTCCAGTTAGTGACCACATCTTATTGATCATGTCAAAGATAGGTCCAGTTAGTGACCACATCATATTGATCATGTCAAAGATAGGTCCAGTTAGTGACCACATCTTATTGATCATGTCAAAGATAAGTCCAGTTAGTGACCACATCTTATTGATCATGTCAAAGATAGGTCCAGTTAGTGACCACATCTTATTGATCATGTCAAAGATATTTCCGTTAGTGGCCACATTTTATTGATCATGTCAAAGATATTTCCGTTAGTGGCCACATCTTATTGATCATGTCAAAGATAGGTCCAGTTAGTGACCACATCTTATTGATCATGTCAAAGATAGGTCCAGTTAGTGACCACATCTCATTGATCATGTCAAAGATAGGTCCAGTTAGTAACCACATCTTATTGATCATGTCAAAGATAGGTCCAGTTAGTGACCACATCTTATTGATCATGTCAAAGATAGGTCCAGTTAGTGGCCACATCTTATTCATCATGTCAAAGATGGGTCCAGTTAGTGAACACATCTTATTGATCTTGTCAAAGATAGGTCCAGTTAATGACCCCATCTTATTGATCATGTCAAAGATAGGTCCAGTTAATGAACACATCTTATTGATCATGTCAAAGATTGGTCCAGTTAGTGACCACATCTTACTGATCATGTCAAAGATAGGTCCAGTTAGTGACCACATCTTATTGATCATGTCAAAGATTGGTCCAGTTAGTGGCCACATCTTATTGATCATGTCAAAGATAGGTCCAGTTAGTGACCACATCTTATTGATCATGTCAAAGATAGGTCCAGTTAGTGACCACATCTTATTGATCATGTCAAAGATAGGTCCGTTGGACATGTCTGATTGGTACAGGTACGCTTGCTTCTTGAAGGAGACCAAGTTATCATGTGGAAGTGACAGGTTTCAATCTGGTGTCCCATGGGTTCAGATGTCCCATGGGTTCTATCATATGTTCTTTGATGTTTACTGCCTTCTGCTTACACACTATCAGTATTAATCATCATTCGCCTTTTTTCTTCTCTGTAGATCTGTCGTCGTTCTGCGATCTATTTGCAGATGACTGCACAGTATATACAACCGCTATTGATCGTATTGTGCTAGAAGTATCATTGCAACAGGAAATAAATAGGGTAGTTAACTAGAGTCATACTAACTGCATGCAAATGAACATTTCTGAAACAAAATCTATGTTAATAGGAACCAGGCAAAGACTTCACACGCTAAACTCGCAGAGAACTCTACAGCTGCACATTGGTAGCATGCCTATAGAAAGTGTAACCGAGCACAAGGCACTGGGTCTTATCATAGATCAAAATCTAACCTTTAACTCACAAGCACTTCCGGTTTCAAGATGGCGACGGACGGTCGTGTTGTTTTGTGTTCGTTAACTTTTTCGCGTAGGGGATGGATTTATTCATCTCTTGCGTGTAATTGGTGTGCCAGGATGTAAAACCAGGAGTTTCTACTCAAGATCTGCGCGGGTGCTACGGAGTTCGTGCATCGAGCGAAGCCATCCTTGAATTAATTTTCAGCAGCGTGTGTGGTGTTCTCAGTCTGTGTTTACGTTTTTTCAACATGGCGGAACAACGTGTTTTCTTCGTGCGGTCAGCAGTCAACATACCGAAGCGGCGTGGTAGCCGCGCAGGGAAAAAGAAGCAAGGTAAGCGTGGAGGTTTGAGGCGTTTTAGACTCAAGTGTCACCGACTAGGACTCAGGAATATCCGTATTCTATATTGGAACTGTGCCAGTGTAAAACAACGGGGCTCTATTTTAGAAACCCTAGTTTACAGGAACGACATTGTAGCACTCCAGGAGACGAGACTGGGCAATCAGCTACTCCAAATTGCCGGCTTCAAATGTTTCTACAACAGACGACATCTGGGAATGGCGATTCTCGTTCGCGACAGCATGGTGGCGTCAGAGCTAGACATGTCCAGTTGGGACAGTGACGATATACAAATACAGGCGTTGAGAGTTCATTCCAGTATACCATTCGTGGTGGCTAATGTTTATGCCCGCAATGCCAGTGTGGACGCCCAGAAGTGGCAGTGCTTAAGTGGTATATTAGGCCACGAGAGAAATGTTATTTTCTGTGGTGACTTCAACGCTAAAGGAAGATCATGGGGAAACACTTCCTCCAATACACAGGGGGAGGAGCTCGAGACTGCACTGGAAACCATCGACCTGGTTTGTATCAACAGTGGCTGTGTCACCAGGACAGCAAGCCGTCCGGGCGATGAGGACAGTGCTATTGATCTGGCGCTAGTTTCACCTTCACTCACTACAGTGTGTAGATGGGGTGTCCTAGGACACCATGGCAGCGACCACCACCCGTGCAGCATACTGGTGGAGAAAGGCAGAACCAGGCAGCACAAGCTAAAGGTAAAGACGTTCCAGTATGACAGTACAGGGCAAGATGTGGTGAGTAAAATAAGACGTGACAAGCGCAGAACGTTTCAGGGCAGATAAAAAAAGCTGGGAGCAGCCACGATGGTGGAGTTTCGAGGTGGAGGAGGCTTGGGTGGATAAGCGTAGTGCTGTAAGGAGATGGCAAAATGCCAAGAAGAACAGAGCTGGTCATCCTAGTCCCTGCTTGCACTTAGAAAGAGAGATGCACACAAAAGTAAGCTACTTCAAAAAACTGGTCAAGGTTGTTAAATGCGAAAAATGGGCAGAGGTGTGTCAAAGAGTAAGCACAGACAAGTCACTGAAATTGTTCTGGCGACTACATAAAAGCATGAGTGGTGTAGTCAAGAATAAGAGCACTTCTGACTTCCAAGGTGCTGACCTCATCTGGCAGAGGACTGACGAGGACAAGGGCAAAGCCCTCTTTGAACGCTACCTTGAGCAAAGCAACCAGACAGACATGGGAGGCCGAAATCTGGCCAAGGAGGTCACCTCAGACAGATGCAAGGCCCAGAACACTTCGGATGAAGACACAGTGACAGTGAAAGAAATCAAGGCTGTGCTTCGACGATCAAAAAACAGTGCTCCAGGTCCTGATGGCATAAGATACGACGACATAAATAGGTGTACCGACAATGAGCTAGAGAAACTAGCAGACATGTACAACAACAGTATAGGGAGTGCTAGCATCAAGGAGGAATGGTTACACAGCTATCTGATTCCCTTGCCGAAGCCTGACAAAGACCACAAAAAAAATTCAGGGATATCGAATTATAACCATGCAGAATACAATAGGCAAGCTGCTGGAGAAGGTAATTGCCAGGAAAATATCAAGCCAACTAGAGAGGCAAGGTGTTTTCCCACCCACCCTGGGTGGGTACCGTCCAAAGAGAGAAACCTGGACCAATGCAGCAGTCTTTGCCCAGGATGTCTATGAAGGTTTCCACTCAGGCACTGAAACCGTTGCTGCAGCGATTGATCTTGAGGACGCATACAACAGAGTACCACTGGATTTTTTAATGTTTCAACTTCTCGAATTAAACGTAAGTCCATTCCTCCTTAGTTGGATCGCTGCAGCCCTCTTCCAACAGAAAGTAGTTTTTAGATGTGGCAGTTGGACTTCGGAACCAACAACAATATATCCTGGCCTACCACAGGGATCACCATTATCTCCGGTACTGTTCAACGCCTACACAGTGAGAATCACCAGTGAGCAGATCACTGGACCTGGTAGGACATTGTCATATGCCGATGATGTTTTAGTGTATCGTCAGGGGAAGGATAGAGAGGAGGTTGATGTGGAACTACAAACCGAACTCAATCGCATAAGTACTTGGTGTGATGAAGCTGGGGCAATGGTCAACCCAACAAAGGCAACAGTGACTTGGTTCTCGTTGAATAATCATATTGTCAACACTCCAACACCAACTGTAATGCTGTGTTCAGAGACGGTGGAAAGAACGCAGGCAATGAATTACCTGGGGATACGGTTTGATCGAAGCCTTGCTTATAATGTACACATAGACCAGGTGATAACAAAGGCCAAGCGGGGTTTGGCAGCGATGCGGGTGATGGCGGCAGCAAACTGTGAGCAGTGCCATCTATGTCTTCTGTACGAGGGGTTGGTCATGTCTGTTTTGGAGTATGCAATGGCAATCCTGACTCTCAGCCATAAGCAGATAGAAAGGATGGAAAGGATACAGAATGAAGCTATGCGCATTATTCTTGGATGTACAAGAGATACAGCATGCAGGGCGATGCGCTACCTTCTTGGGTTTCCAACCATTGAAGAGAGAATACAAGGTTGCAGGGCACGCGCCTACCTCAGAATTAACGCAAACACACAACATCCACTGCATAGTGAAATTAGGAAGGTGAAGGGCAGCAGGTTAAAAAGAGGACGGTCGTGGATGGGTCAAGCCGAAGACATTCTTCAACAGGTGTGTTCACTTGAGGACTTAGAACCTGGCGAGGAGTGGGTGCAAGTGCCAACAGACTTCTGCACATCCTTTTCAGTTTGCATCCAACTAGATAGAAAATGCAGACATGAAAATCCGGCTGCTGTTGAGGCTGAAGTACAAGCGTTGATTTTCGAGAATTCGCTAGACGGTGACGCGGTCATCTACACAGATGGGTCGGTCGTCCGACATGTGAGAAGCTCATGGGCCTTTACAGCTCGGGCCGGAGGGAGAATTGTGAAGGAGGACTCTGGTGCTTTCACTGAAACCACAAGTAGCCTGACCATGGAAGTCATGGCAGTAAGTAAAGCAATAACATGGCTCGAGACACAGACATTCACTAGGGCTTGTTTCCTTAGCGATTAAATGAACATGATCAAGAGGATAGAGGAGGGGTCGATCCGAAGAGAATGGTTGCTGCCTTTGGAGCGGTCTCGACTGGCAAAGATTAGTTTCATCTTCGTGCCAGGGCATGCGGGAGTACAAGGAAACGAGCGGGCTGACAAGCTCGCAGGGGAGGCTCCTGTGGAGGGCGGACGCGCCATGGACCAGGCCGACATTCTGAATGCTCTACGAGAAGTAAGACTTTTACGAGAACCAAGTGATGACTGTGAATCTACAACAATGGCCAGACTGCGAAAGCAGCAAATTAAAAGAGGGGTGGCCAAACAAGAACACTACGCAGGAAGCCAAAGAAGATTTATAAACCAACACAGAACTGGCGTCGTTAGCCGCTACACGTTGCGGGATTTGCTGAGGAGGGGATCCGAGCACTTATGGACTGAATGGTTCGATGTGCAATGAGGATGATCTGTCGACTAACTAACTAACTAACTAACTTTAACTCACAAGTTCATGATCTCGTTAAACAAATAGCCAAAAAAGTATATCAACTTGCCAAAATTTAAAAATTCCTTGACGAAAACACAAGAAAGATATTCTATACTTCCCACATACAAACACATATTGATTATTGCTCCACAATCTGGGATCGATGTTCCAAATCAATAACAAAACGCCTATATTCACTCCAGAAAAGGGCAGTGCGTTTAATTAATGGTGAAAAGCTTACCGACAATTCTAATCTACATAAATATCTTCGGTTACTGCCACTCCACAAACGCCTACTTTTTAATAAGGCCACACTAATTCACAAAATCCTATTTCAAAATGCTCCAAGCTACCTTTGGCCATTGTTTAAATATAACGGACGACATAACGAGCGACTAAATATACTTCATGTCCCTAAACCTAGGATAGACTTATATAAAACAAGCTTAGCATACTCTGCCGCTCACTTGTGGAACAATCTTCCACAAGAAATCAAAGACCACAAATCATTATACATACATTCGCAATCTGTTTGAACACTACCTCAGTACTGACTACATACCCCCATAAACAAAAAAAAACAATAATAATGATAAACTATCTCAAACGACAACTAGCCAAAAATCCTTCCCATATATATGGCATGTTACACCTTCCTTAGGTATTTATAATGCCATGTTAAACATTGCCTCAGTGAGTCATGTGTTATTGATTATTATTCATGCGTTATAATGCTACTGTTCTTTTGTTGTCAAAAATTTGCTTCATGAGTGATGTTGAATGAAAGAGTGTATGAGAGGAAATTGTGAAGAAGGGCAGAATGTCAGTGTGGCATAACGCTAACCACCATTATTCAGAGATCGTCAACACCAACTAGAGTTGAGGAGAATGGAGATTGAAGTGGAGATCCGGAGAATAGAGAAAGGGAGTGGTCCTACACCCTCAACCTCATCAGGATCGCCAGTAACAGAACCACCTCCTCACGTCTCTCAACTTAATTCAAGAGCTATGTCATTTCCTCTGGAACCCTTTAATGAACAGACTGACCACATCGAAGGATTTTTATCACGCTTCGAGGCAATGGCTGTCAGCTGTGGGCTTGAAGAAAGTAGATGGGCGACGAAGTTAGCGCAGGCCTTAAGATCCACGGCGTATGATGTGTTCTCAAGACTCACTTGAGAGGAACAACAGAACTACACAACACTTAAGACGGCACTCTTGAGCCGATTCGAAGTGGACGCCGAATCTTATAAACTCAGGTTCAAAGCCGCAAGGAAGGAACCGGGTGAGAGTTACGCACAACTAGTCGAAAGACTGAAGTCATACATACAAAGATGGACTTGCTTGGGAGGATTTGAGGAATGTTTTGAAGGACTCCGTGAAATGATCATCATTGATCAGATCAAGGGGAAAATGCAGAACGAAATGAAGGCATTCTTAACCCAAAACGGGGCTGACCACCTGGAAACTATAATCATCCTGGCAGAGAGATTTGAGAAATCTCAGAAGGAGATGGGAGGAAAGGGACGTTTGAACAACACCCCCTCTCAAAACAAAACTCCACAGCCAAAAGAGGGTGAAAACACTGTAGCCACCGGGAAAAAGGGGAAATCCCAGAAAAACACTCAAAACTCAGTCCAAACAGCGCCGAAGGAGGACAAACCATTCTGTAACCATTGCAAAATTAGAGGTCACACATTTCAGAATTGCAGGAAAAAGCCACCTCCACACACAGCGGCATGTTTGGCCAACCGAAAAGGGAAAAAAGTGAGCACTGGTGAAACGTCCAAACAGACACCTCATCAAGACACCTCATCTCGTATTCCGGTTGTAGAATCCATCATGCTAACTGGATTCAAGACTACCTGTTTATATGATACTGGATTATCGTATGACTGTGTTGTTTCATCATCCTTAGTTCACCCTGAACAGGTGACAGAGGAAATAGTGGAATTACAGGGACCACTGAAGAGTTCAACAAATATGTCTCTTCCAGTGGCAAAAGTGAACATAGCCTTGCGGTATGTCACCGGGACAATCAAGGCGGCAGTCTTGGACGATCCGATATATCCTGTAATCCTCGGCCGTAGATTTATCGTTCTAGGAGAACCTGTTCAACCTGTGGCGATGGCGACCATGACCACTCGATCCCAGGCAACAAAATCTCCAGAAACAACTACGCCAATCCCTCGAACGGAGGAACTGAAGAGGGCACAAGAAGCCGACAGCACCTTGGAACCCTGCTTCACAAAACTGCCAAAATCACATTTACCTCTACGTAAAGGTGATCTGTTCATGAAGTCAGCACTTCTTTACAGAAAAGCAGGACGAGCTGGACAAGAGTTTAATCAACTTGTTGTACCAACTCAATACAGGACTCAGATCTTAGAGATGGGTCATAGTCTACCATTCAGTGGGCACATGGGTATCAACGCTACTACACAGCGGATTACCACTCACTACTTTTGGCCAGGGATGAATTCAGACATACAACGGTTTGTAAAATCATGCCCACAGTGTCAGAAAGTATCACCAAAACACCGGACACCACTGGCAATGTTGGGTGAATCGCCAATCACTGGAATTCCATTTGAGAAAGTGGCTGTAGACATAATCGGACCTCTCTCAGCAACGAAGAGGCGAAACCGATTCATATTAACGCTTGTGGACACAACAACCATGTGGGCCGAAGCAGTCCCTATGCCCAGCTGTGACTCCAAACACGTCGCTGATGCATTATTAGGAATATTCACACGTCTAGGATTCCCACAAAGGATCTTGACGGACAACAGTTCACAGTTTCGTGGTAAGCTCATGGAAGAGACCTTCAGACTTTTTCATGCACGCCATATCTTCAGTTCACCATATCACCTTCAGTCAAATGGACTTGTGGAAAGGTGGAACGGGACATTGATTAGTATCCTGCGCAAAATTGCCCAGGAGAAGACAGAGGATTGGGACTTGTATTTACCCGCAGCTTTATTCGCTTACAGGGAAGTACCCCATCACTCAACAGGTTTTGCTCCAGCCACACTGTTGTTTGGACGACCGATCAAGGGACCACTGGAGGCGTTACTTCGAACGTGGACTGATAATACTACAGATGATACAGTCGTGACTGCATCTACATATGTTGCCGAGTTGAAAAATCGTTTACAACACAGTTGGAAACAAGCGAATGTCAATCTACGTCAAGCCAGACGAAGAATTGCTCGTTACTTCAACCGCAAGGCAAAGGATAGAGAGTTAGAGGTAGGAGAGAAGGTGATGTTGCTGCTTCCAACCAGTCAGAATAAGCTGCAAATAGGATGGAGAGGACCTTATGTAGTGACGGAGAAGATCTCACGTACCAACTACAGAATTTCAGCCAAAGGCAAGATGAAAGTATTTCACATAAACCTCTTGAAGAAATATCAAGAAAGACCCTCAACCACCGAACCTGCACATCTGATGGCCATGAGTGTGGCTACTGAAGTCGAAGAAGGATCAACAATGGGAGTCGAGTGCCAACTGCAAGCCAAAGAGACCTTTAAGGATGTGGAAATCAATCCCAACTTAACAAAGGATCAGCAAAAGCAGATTAGGGAACTTATGGCAAAATATGCAGAAGTACTTACTGATAAGCCAGGAAGAACTGATTTGGAGGAATTTGACATGAAGTTGAATGACACAGTGCCTGTGCGAGTCAAGACTTACCCAGTTCCTTATGCAAAGCAAAAGACTTTAGAGGAAGAAATACAACAGCTGCTCACCACAGGAATAATCTCACCATCTGAATCACCTTACAGTGCTAGCGTCGTCTTATTGAGAAAGCCAAGTGGAGAACATAGATTGTGCATCGATTATCGACAGCTCAATGCTATAACTGAATTCCAAGCAGAACCTCTGCCTGATCAGAATAAACTCTTCACAGCACTCAACCGAGCTAAGTACTTTACTAGGATTGATCTCAGTAAGGGATATTACCAGATTCCTGTAAAACCGGAAGTTAGACCATGGTTAGCTTTCAGCACGCCTGGAGGACACTATGAGTTCAACGTTCTTCCATTCAGATTAAGTAATGCTCCCAGCGTTTTTACACGTATGATGAGAAAATTACTTGACCCACTACAGCATCCAGACATCAGTCACTTCATGGATGACATCCTGATCGCCACTGAAACATTTGAAGAGCATGTAGAAACCCTGCATCTTTTGTTCAGGCGCCTCAGAGAAACTGGATTGACGGCTAGACCAAAGAAGTGTCAGATAGGATTCCAAGAATTGGACTTTCTAGGTCATAAGATATCTCATGGACTGATAACTCCACAAGAGGGAAATGTGGACAAACTCCAGAGAGCACCTCGTCCAAAAACAAAGAAGGATGTAAGATCATTTGTATCCTTATGTGGATTCTATCAAAAATACATCAAGGACTTCAATACTCTGTCAGCACCTTTAACGGATCTTACCAAAAAGGGGAAACCAGAGAAAGTCACTTGGTCAGCTGACTGTGAGAGAGCTTTCACAGCACTAAAGCAGGCATTAACTGCTCATCCAATCTTACATCTACCAGACCTCGACCAACCATTTGTGCTGCGCACCGATGCCAGTAACATAGGAATTGGGGCAACGCTGTTGCAGAGAAAGGGATATGTACCATCAGAGCTATTCCCTGTAGCCTATGCTAGCAGGAAATTGAATGCAGCAGAGAGAAATTACAGTACTATCAAGAGAGAATGTCTTGCGCTCGTATGGAGTGTACAGAAATTTCAGGCATACCTATATGGCAAACATTTCACAGTGCAATGTGACCATCAACCACTCATGTTTCTCGCAGCATCTAAGACTCTGAATGCCCGACTTATGAGGTGGTCGCTGCTTCTTCAACCTTACTCGTTCCAGGTTGAGTATGTTCCTGGGAAAATGAATGTGGGAGCGGACTTCCTGAGTCGACACCCAGTGCCTGATGAACCAGGTCAATCAGATGCAGAAGAGAATACAAGGGAGGAAAAATGGGAACAGCTTGATAACTGAAAATGTTGGAAACATAGTTCCATACCATAGAACAATCTGGAATGGGGCCATGTAGCATAACGCTATCAACCATTATTCATTTACCAACACCTGCCGCAAAAAGAGGAAACAACATTAAAAGAAATTGACTTCACAACCGCAAACGGAGACTAGGACTTAAAACTTAACATCGAAACTGGAACTGAACAAGTGACAAATGACGTGGATTCTTAGAAAGATTTCATCAGACCAAGCTCGGAACCCCATTGGTTGGGAGAGACATGTGACACCGCTTTCGCGCCAACGCCGGTATAGATTATGATAAGCAGCGCACTCTTGCAAACACATGCCTGGCGAATAGACATCAGAAATTGTGTGACCAAATTTTCAAATAGAGGAGGCAGAATGTCTGAATTTCGGGTGAGCTTGTTAGTCCCGAGATTAGACTAAGAACCCGATGTATCAGGTATCAGGTAATGGTAAACCGTGTTTGTAATGTCAATTGAAATGTATTATTATTAATTAAAACCTCTGAAATATAAAAATGCTCGACTGTAGATTCTAACGACGCAGAGCCGTTCCCGGGCCAAATGACTCTCCAATACTCTCTTCGATTGCAATCTCTGATATTCTTAGAGATAATTATTAACTTTAAGAAGTGCGGTATACTACTACATTCTATTCTAAACAACTGTGAGGAGTGATGATTCTAAAGCAATCTTGTGCATTTCACCAGAAACACTGATAAAAGATGCTATCACTACCTACAGCTGAAATGACAGTTTGTGTACTAGAATAAGTGCCTTGTTCTAAAACAGACTTATCTATGCCTATTTACAATCTAGAAAGCTGAAAGAGAAATCAATCTTTCCTTTCTCCTTCATCTATTGAATCAATAGGGTTTGACGGAATAAATAATTATATTTATGTCAAATTTTAATTAGATAAGAGCACTTATGAACTGCATTGCATGAGAAAGTTGTGCTTCGCGGAACACCATCATGCGCAGTGAACTTAACTCATTACTCAACATAACTTAAAACTCAACACCACTCATCACCACACAACCCAACACTCAACATCACAACAACAGATAATGGGAGAGAGTTATTAGACACAAGAAGGAGAAGAAGTTGGTTAATTGGGAAAACACAGATAATTATTTATACATATTATAAACACCATTTAGTGGCAGAAATGTTATAAATGTATGTCATTTATTTACATGCATCTCGACATATTCTCACTCTTGTCAATGTCTTACTGTACACGTTCACTGACCCCAGGTCAAATGAGAACTTACATACAGCAGGTACCAACTGAGACAAGGCGTACACCGTGTGATAAACTCTGACCACCCCAAATTAACCCAACACTAGCTTAGAGAGAAAAGGAGGGGAGGGGGACTAGTTCCTACTTCAGGAATTTAGATTCTTCCGACCTACTTCTTATTATTGTATTGGTAGGAATGTATATATTTATGTGAATATTTATCAGTGATCTTGGTGGCTACATACCAACAACCACCCAACACATCAGCAAACTAACCACCTAAATCAGACCTGAAAGAGGGAAGCCGAGAGAGAGAGAGATGAACCACAAGTGAGATGGAGGATGACTTGGCCATGAGCAGAGCATGGGGAGGCCTTCAGTGGAGCTATACGGGCATACCTGAAGTGGATCCATCAGTCAATGGACCCTGGCTTACCTAATCTTCCAGTCACCAGGTTACTTTTCTCATTGGTACATACCACACCCAATTTCAGGAAACTGATAGTTAATTGTGATTCATCACCATCACACTTAATATGTACAACATCAAAATGTTTACTATGTTTCACACTTGTTGACATCTCATGCATTGATGCTTGTTTATTGATGGTCTGTGTGTAAATGGTCCAATGTGCAACTTTTCTATTATCTTGTGTAAATCACAATAGAGATGTATGTACTGGCCAGAAGGCTCAGGCCCAGTCAATAAATGATTAACATGAATTGACCTTCTGTTAATTTATCAGTTCAAACCTATCTGTGAGTCAACAACTTCTTTGTACATCATGTTGTCAGAATCTAATGTGATTGATTATGTGTTTGATTGTTTAAAATTAAATTAACTCATAATGACTTAATAAAATGGAAGAGAGAAGACTCTAGATCTATCAACTGCTCAATATCCATGTTTTCTTCATCTAAATCAGGCTGAGAAAATTCTCCAGACTTTCCTCAGATTTGATAAAATAAAAGGGGGCTCCAGAGCTAAAGAATCCTTGGAGAAGGGGCAGAATCCCAGTTAGTAATCATTATTCTCACCAGGGCCATAATCTATATCTCCTAGACGTTACTTAATAGAACGAGGCCTGCAGATAACTCAAGGTTCATATTCTGGGGTTATTGAAGATAGAAGAGGATGGGGCTCTACTTCTTTTGTTAGGAATGGGCATGCACTACAGTGATCTCCCACTCCCTTCAAAAATATATGACAGTCAGACGGGCCTGTGTGCCCATTTCTTAACCCTTTGAAAATAAAGATGTTCATTCATTCATTCAAAGATGTATTCTTCCCTAAGGCACATTCCCCCAACAAATTCATCCCACATCAATCTGTTGCTACCTCCTACACCTGCCTCCGTATCCTCCCTGGATTATTCATCTCTTTCTGGAATCCTCTTCTGTGAGTGCTGTTAGGTCTCCTCCTGCTTCACTTGCTCTGTGCATTCCAGAGACAGGACTTTCTAGTCATGCCATTCTCAGGTGTCCTCAGTGTGTTTCCTATCAATATGTGTCCTCATTGAGTGTCCTATCAATATGTGTCCTCATTGAGTGTCCTATCAACAGGTGCCCTATCAACATATGTTCTCGATGCATGTCCTATCAACATGTGCCCTCAGTGTGTGTCCTATCAACATGTGTCCTCAGTCTGTGCCCTCTCAAACATGTGTCCTCAGTCTGTGCCCTCTCAAACATGTGCCCTCAGTCTGTGCACTCTCAAACATGTGCCCTCAATGCATGTCTTATCAACATGTGTCCTCAGTCTGTGCCCTCTCAAACATGTGCCCTCAGTCTGTGCCCTCTCAAACATGTGCCCTCAGTCTGTGCCCTCTCAAACATGTGTCCTCAATGCATGTCTTATCAACATGTGCCCTCAGTGTGTGTCCTATCAACATGTGCCCTCAGTGTGTGTCCTATCAACATGTGTCCTCAGTCTGTGCCCTCTCAAACATGTGTCCTCAGTCTGTGCCCTCTCAAACATGTGTCCTCAATGCATGTCTTATCAACATGTGCCCTCAGTGTGTGTCCTATCAACATGTGCCCTCAGTGTGTGTCCTATCAACATGTGCCCTCAGTGTGTGTCCTATCAACATGTGTCCTCAGTCTGTGCCCTCTCAAACATGTGCCCTCAGTCTGTGCACTCTCAAACATGTGCCCTCAATGCATGTCTTATCAACATGTGTCCTCAGTCTGTGCCCTCTCAAACATGTGCCCTCAGTCTGTGCCCTCTCAAACATGTGCCCTCAGTCTGTGCACTCTCAAACATGTGCCCTCAATGCATGTCTTATCAACATGTGTCCTCAGTCTGTGCCCTCTCAAACATGTGCCCTCAGTCTGTGCCCTCTCAAACATGTGTCCTCAGTCTGTGCACTCTCAAACATGTGTCCTCAGTCTGTGCCCTCTCAAACATGTGTCCTCAGTCTGTGCCCTCTCAAACATGTGTCCTCAGTCTGTGCACTCTCAAACATGTGCCCTCAGTGTGTGCCCTCTCAAACATGTGCCCTCAGTCTGTGCACTCTCAAACATGTGCCCTCAGTCTGTGCACTCTCAAACATGTGTCCTCAGTCTGTGCCCTCTCAAACATGTGTCCTCAGTCTGTGCACTCTCAAACATGTGCCCTCAGTGTGTGCCCTCTCAAACATGTGCCCTCAGTCTGTGCACTCTCAAACATGTGCCCTCAGTCTGTGCACTCTCAAACAAGTGCCCTCAATGCATGTCTTATCAACATGTGTCCTCAGTCTGTGCCCTCTCAAACATGTGCCCTCAGTCTGTGCACTCTCAAACATGTGCCCTCAGTCTGTGCACTCTCAAACATGTGTCCTCAGTCTGTGCACTCTCAAACATGTGTCCTCAGTCTGTGCCCTCTCAAACATGTGTCCTCAATGCATGTCTTATCAACATGTGCCCTCAGTCTGTGCACTCTCAAACATGTGTCCTCAGTCTGTGCCCTCTCAAACATGTGTCCTCAATGCATGTCTTATCAACATGTGCCCTCAGTCTGTGCACTCTCAAACATGTGTCCTCAGTCTGTGCCCTCTCAAACATGTGTCCTCAATGCATGTCTTATCAACATGTGTCCTCAGTCTGTGCACTCTCAAACATGTGTCCTCAGTCTGTGCACTCTCAAACATGTGTCCTCAGTCTGTGCACTCTCAAACATGTGTCCTCAGTCTGTGCACTCTCAAACATGTGTCCTCAGTCTGTGCCCTCTCAAACATGTGTCCTCAATGCATGTCTTATCAACATGTGCCCTCAGTCTGTGCCCTCTCAAACATGTGTCCTCAATGCATGTCTTATCAACATGTGCCCTCAGTCTGTGCACTCTCAAACATGTGTCCTCAATGCATGTCTTATCAACATGTGCCCTCAGTCTGTGCCCTCTCAAACATGTGTCCTATCAACATGTGCCCTCAGTCTGTGCACTCTCAAACATGTGTCCTCAGTCTGTGCACTCTCAAACATGTGTCCTCAATGCATGCCTTATCAACATGTGCCCTCAGTCTGTGCCCTCTCAAACATGTGCCCTCAGTCTGTGCACTCTCAAACATGTGTCCTCAGTGTGTGCACTCTCAAACATGTGTCCTCAGTGTGTGCACTCTCAAACATGTGTCCTCAGTGTGTGCACTCTCAAACATGTGTCCTCAGTGTGTGCACTCTCAAACATGTGTCCTCAGTGTGTGCACTCTCAAACATGTGTCCTCAGTGTGTGCACTCTCAAACATGTGCCCTCAGTCTGTGCACTCTCAAACATGTGTCCTCAATGCATGTCTTATCAACATGTGCCCTCAGTCTGTGCACTCTCAAACATGTGTCCTCAGTGTGTGCACTCTCAAACATGTGTCCTCAATGCATGTCTTATCAACATGTGTCCTCAGTCTGTGCACTCTCAAACATGTGTCCTCAATGCATGTCTTATCAACATGTGCCCTCAGTCTGTGCACTCTCAAACATGTGCCCTCAGTCTGTGCCCTCTCAAACATGTGTCCTCAGTCTGTGCCCTCTCAAACATGTGCCCTCAGTCTGTGCACTCTCAAACATGTGCCCTCAGTCTGTGCCCTCTCAAACATGTGCCCTCAGTCTGTGCCCTCTCAAACATGTGTCCTCAGTCTGTGCCCTCTCAAACATGTGTCCTCAGTCTGTGCCCTCTCAAACATGTGTCCTCAGTGTGTGCCCTCTCAAACATGTGCCCTCAGTCTGTGCACTCTCAAACATGTGCCCTCAGTCTGTGCCCTCTCAAACATGTGCCCTCAGTCTGTGCCCTCTCAAACATGTGCCCTCAGTCTGTGCACTCTCAAACATGTGCCCTCAGTCTGTGCCCTCTCAAACATGTGCCCTCAGTCTGTGCCCTCTCAAACATGTGCCCTCAGTCTGTGCCCTCTCAAACATGTGCCCTCAGTCTGTGCCCTCTCAAACATGTGTCCTCAGTCTGTGCCCTCTCAAACATGTGCCCTCAGTCTGTGCCCTCTCAAACATGTGCCCTCAGTCTGTGCCCTCTCAAACATGTGCCCTCAGTCTGTGCCCTCTCAAACATGTGTCCTCAGTCTATGCCCTCTCAAACATGTGTCCTCAGTCTGTGCCCTCTCAAACATGTGTCCTCAGTGTGTGCCCTCTCAAACATGTGCCCTCAGTCTGTGCACTCTCAAACATGTGCCCTCAGTCTGTGCACTCTCAAACATGTGCCCTCAGTCTGTGCACTCTCAAACATGTGCCCTCAGTCTGTGCACTCTCAAACATGTGCCCTCAGTCTGTGCCCTCTCAAACATGTGCCCTCAGTCTGTGCACTCTCAAACATGTGTCCTCAATGCATGTCTTATCAACATGTGCCCTCAGTCTGTGCACTCTCAAACATGTGTCCTCAGTGTGTGCACTCTCAAACATGTGTCCTCAATGCATGTCTTATCAACATGTGTCCTCAGTCTGTGCCCTCTCAAACATGTGTCCTCAATGCATGTCTTATCAACATGTGCCCTCAGTCTGTGCCCTCTCAAACATGTGTCCTCAATGCATGTCTTATCAACATGTGCCCTCAGTCTGTGCCCTCTCAAACATGTGTCCTCAATGCATGTCTTATCAACATGTGCCCTCAGTCTGTGCCCTCTCAAACATGTGTCCTCAGTCTGTGCACTCTCAAACATGTGCCCTCAGTCTGTGCACTCTCAAACATGTGCCCTCAGTCTGTGCACTCTCAAACATGTGCCCTCAGTCTGTGCCCTCTCAAACATGTGTCCTCAATGCATGTCTTATCAACATGTGTCCTCAGTCTGTGCACTCTCAAACATGTGCCCTCAGTCTGTGCCCTCTCAAACATGTGCCCTCAGTCTGTGCACTCTCAAACATGTGCCCTCAGTCTGTGCACTCTCAAACATGTGTCCTCAATGCATGTCTTATCCAGTGCCAGTATCCTTTCCTCACCTCTTCATTATTGGAATCTGTCTAGTTGTCTCCCTAAGCTGGACATCTGTGATTTTGTCATACCATTTCATTCGTTCTTTTCCGAGCATGCACCAATGAATGAATGTTTGTAGTTGAACAGTATCTGTGTCAGCCTTTCTCCATCTTTCAAATCTATATGACAGACTTGATTTCACATTAGAGTGAGTTAGTTAGTTAGTTAGTCGACAGATCATCCTCATTGCACATCGAACCATTCAGTCTATAAGTGCTTGAATCCCCTCCTCAGTAAATCCTGCAGCATGTAATGGCTAACGACACCAGCTCTGTGTTGGTTTATCAATCTTCTTTGGCTTCCTTATTAGTGTTCTTGTTTGGCCACACCTCTTTTAATTTGCTGTTCTCGCATCCTGACCATTGTTGTAGATTCACAGCCATCGTTTGGTTCCTGCGAATGATTTACTTATCATAAAGCATTCAGAATGTCAGCCTGGTCCATGGTGCGTCCGCCCTCCACAGTAGCCTTACCTGCGAGCTTGTCAGCCCATTCATTTCCTTGTACACCCACATGCCCTGGCACAAAAATGACACTAATCTTTGCCAGCTGGGACCGCTCCAGAGACAGCAACTACTCTCTTCGGATCCACCCCATCTCTATCCTCTTGAGCACACTCATTGAGTCACTAAGGAAACATGCCCTAGTGATTGTCTGTGTCTCGAGCCATGTTACTGCTTTACTTACTGCCATGACTTCCATAGTCAGGCTACTTGTAGTCAAAGCAAAAGCACCAGAATCTTCCTTCACAATTCTCCCTCCGGCCTGAGCCATAAAGGCCCATGAACTTCTCACACGTCGAACGACCGACCCATCTGTGTAAATGACAGCATCACTGTCTAACGAATTCTCGAAGATCAACGCTTGTACTTCCACCTCCACAGCAGCCGGATTTTCTTGTCTGCATTTTCTGTCTAGTTGGATGCAAACTGAAAAGGACATTCAGAAATGTGTTGGCACTTGTACCCACTCCTCGCCAGGTTCTAAGTCCTCAAGTGAACACACCTGTTGAAGAATATCTTTGGCTTGACCCATCCATGACCTTCCTCTTTTTAACCTGCTACCCTTAACCTTCTTAATTTCACTATGCAGTGGATATTGTGTGTTTGCATTGACTCTGAGGTAGGCACGTGCTTTGCAAATTTGTATTCTGTCTTCAGTTGTTGGAAAATCAAGAAGATAGCGCATCGCCCTGCTTGCTGTATCTCTTGTACATACAAGAATAATAATCATAGCTTCATTCTGTATCCTTTCCATCCTTTCCATCTGCTTATGGCAGAGAGTCAGGATTGCCATCGCATACTCAAAAACAGATATGACCAGCCCCTCATATAGAAGACATAGATGGCGCTGCTCAGTTTGCTGCCGCCATCACCCACATCGCAGCCAAACCCCGTTTGGCCTTTGTTATCACCTGGTCTATGTGCTCATTACAAGCAAGGCATCGATCAAAACGTATCCCCTGGTAATTCATTGCCTGTGTTCTTTCCACAGTCTCTGAATACAGATTTACAGTTGGTGTTGGAGTGTTGACAATATGATTATTCAAAGAGAACCATGCCATGCTGCATTGGTTGGGTTGACCATTGCCCCAGATTCCACCAAGTGCTTATGTGATTAAGTTTGGTTTGTAGTTCCACAGCAACCCGATCTCTATCCTTACCCTGACAGTACACTAACACATCATCAGCATATGACAATGTCCTCCCCGTCCAGTGATCTGCTCGCTGATAATTCTCACAGTTTAGGCAATTAAAAGCACCAGAGATAATGGTGACCCCTGTGGCAGGCCCGGATATATTGTTGTTGGTTCAGAAGTCCAACTGCCACATCTAAAAACTACTTTCCGTTGGAAGAGGGCTGCAGCGATCCAACTAAGGAGGAATGGACTTATCTTGAGTTCAAGCAGCTGAAACATTAAAACATTTAACTGCACTCTATTATATGCATCTTCAAGATCAATCGCTGCAACACATGTTTCAATGCCTGAGTGGAAACCTTCATAGACACCATGTACAAAAATTGCTGCGTTGGTCACATTAGAGTTAAATATTCTAGTATTAACTTCTATTGACTCACATAAATGTCCAAGTATTATCAAGTTCCGCTTGAGTTTTCTCATTTGAGACATAATTAGTTAACAACAGCACATCTTGCCACAACTAATCCTACATGCTACTGAACAACAACAACACTCACCACGGCCAATCCCACATGCTAGTGAACAACAACTACAACAGCACAACTCACCACGACCAATCCCAAATGCTAGTGAACAACACTTACCGCCATGATGGCCTCACAGACTTCCTGTATCTGGTCCAGTTAAGTATTTCCCTTTGGACATAGCTCCAGTCCTGTCATAGTCAGCTACAGGTTGTGTCTGCAAATGTTCACATCTTCAATAAGTCAACAATGTCAAAACACATAAATGAATAATACATTTATAAATGTGAAAATAGGAAAACAGAAATAGATGAGAAACCCTGGAACAAGCCCAGTTTCTCGGTCATGAATAAAAACATAATTAAAAAATAAAAATAAGTATACTATGACAGAACAAACTACATTTCATTTATACTATTCTTCATCAGGAACAGAACAACACAAACAGATCTCAAGAAAAACATAAAATTAGCCAATTTAATCATATTAAAACAAAAATCCTTTGTTGTTAGGAAGGCAGCACAGAAGTTCAGTTCAGTTCAGTTGTGAAAGGTGCCAAGTAAGAAAATGTGGAGCCAAAGATTTGCAGTTAGATATGGATATATAGAAGGCGGTCAGCAGAGTTATACAGTTGCATCTATAACAGTATTGGTTCCCGCTGGATGGATAGTGTGTTGTTCCTGCATAGTTGGCATTTTTCTATTTGTCTGGATCTGCATGCTATTTTGGGTATTATGGGTGTCATATTAAAAAGAAGTCTGCAAGTGACTTCTCTTGGTTTAGGTGTGATGTGTATGTTGTGTAAGTTGGAAAAGGTGGATGTTATCTGACATGAAGTATTTTTGTTCTCTTTTGATTCTCAGTTTAAGTGATGATGCTTCTTAACCATCTAACTGTTTGTACATTTCCTGTGTTGTTTCCTATATTAAATGTTCATGTCGTTGTATTGCTTGTATACAAGTGTGAAAGAATGTTGGCAGAATGCCCTGATAATGTGCTGCTGCATTGTTTAGTTTTGTGAGATGTTTATTTTGTGTGCTATATAATATATATTGCTAATCTATGTTGTTCTGGACATCTGAACATATGACTTATGTGGTTCCAAATGTTGCTGTATGTAGCCGGGGCGCAGTGTTGGGGTGAGTGCCCAACATTGCTTAAATACCCCAATGGCTCGTGAATACATAACCTATGCAGCAAAAGTCCAACTCCTGGCCTTCACGTGGCGGAACTGTTTAAACTAACAGGAGAAGGGGCGACGGCGATAACCAGTGTGCTCTAGATGTGTATACACATACATGCATGTGCAGACATGTGTGTGCGTGTGTACACATCTAAACTCGAATGAGACCACAGTCTGCTCTAGCAAAGGAAAGGTGCTGAAGACGGAGGCAACCATCCAGGAGGCGCACCACAGAAATCAGGATGCCACGCAATTACGCAAAATGGAATATGTCGACTACTGCTAAAAGTTATGGTGCTCGCCCTGCTTTGGACCCCCAGGCAGGTGCAGTGCTGGGCCCTATGTCTCGAAAGGGTCCAACCCCAACTACTGGAGGTTCTTCTCAGATGTCCTGTGGAGCCAGGGGACATAAGAATAGAACATCTGGCCATACTAAACAAAGACTTAAAATAATGCACTGGAATGCGGAGGGAGTCAACAACAAAAAAGTAGAATTAGAAAACATCCTGGACCAAGAAAAAGTAAGCATATGTTGCTTGCAAGAAACTCACCTCAACGAAAATATAGCCTTCAAAATCAGAGGCTACCAGTGTTACCGATCTGACCGACAGGACAGGCGAAAAGGTGGGATACTTACCCTTGTAAAAAATAACATCACTGCTTCCCAAATCGAAGTCTATATGGAAGGGGCTGAGTATCAGACACTTAAACTTAAAACAGGCTATACAGACCTACATCTGATCAATTACTACTGTCAAAGTGACCGCACACAGGCACTGGACACACTACCATTAACAGAAAAAATGATTGTGTGTGGCGATTTCAACAGCCACTCGCAGAGTTGGGGCTATGATCACATGGACCAGAGAGGAGAGAGACTGGAAGACTGGCAGGATGAGAATAGATTCATCTTGGTTAACAAGCCGTCCGACCCACATACTTTCTACTCGAGATCATGGCACTCTACAACTACACCTGACCTGGCTTTTCATTCACCAGACCTGGAGTGGAACATTACACGAATTGTTGGGAAACAACTTGATGGCAGCGACCATCAACCAGTCTTTCTAACTGTAGAAAATGAGCTTGTAAGTGAAAGCAGCACCCTCTCGAGGTGGAACTACAAGAAAGCAGACTGGGCAATGTACAAGAATCGCACCAGCATACTGGTTAGAAACCTGAACACTGAGAAAGACATAAATAAAGTAGTTGAAGAGTTTGGGAAATGCATACTACAGGCAGCGCGAGAAACAGTACCAAGAGGAGCCCGTAAACAATATAAACCCTACTGGAGTAGTGAACTGGAACAGTTGCATAATGATGTGGAAGTATGTAGAAAGCAAGCAGAGGTCACACCCAGCCAAGAGCACCACAATAAATTCCAACATGCAAAAGCCAAATTTCAAAGGGCCAAGCTGCAGGCTAGATGGAAAAGCTGGCAGGAAAAAATAGAGTCTCTGAACTTTGAAAGAGACACAAGGAAATTGTGGAAGCTAATAAAACAACTTAACGATGAGGGTACAGGGAGAAACTCAAAAATTGCACTACATAAAGATGGAAACATCTTAACAAGAAAGCAAGCAGCTGACCATTTTGCGGATAACAATATCAAAATTAGTCCAGAGAAACAACAAGAGATTCGAGAGAAACGGCAACATACAGGACAGAAGGAAATAGTACATGAGGTTCTGGAGGCACCCATCACAATCAGCAAACGGGAGCTAACCATATCAAAACTGAAAATGAGAAAGTCACCAGGAGCTGATGGTATCTCCAATGAAATGATCAGGAACCTAGGAACAGAGGCCAAAGCAAAGCTGTTGCAGATCTTCAATAACAGTTGGACCTTAGGCAGTGTTCCACAAGCCTGGAGAGAAGCAATCATGATACCCCTCCTAAAATCAGGGAAAGATAGTTCCATTGCCTCTAGCTACAGACCAATTAGCCTCACCTGCTGTCTCTGCAAAACACTGGAGCGCATCATCAATCACAGACTGCAGTGGTACATTGAAAGTAAAAACATCCTTGTGCCACAGCAGGCTGGCTTTAGGCAGTGCTACTCTACGGAAGATCAGACAACCTACCTCTCTCAAGAAATTGAGGATGCATTCCAAGAGAAGAAGCTGGTGCTTGCGGCATGGATAGATTTGAAGAAAGCCTTTGACAAAGTCTGGAAAGAAGGTCTGATGAATAAACTGAGAAACTGCAAAGTCAATGGAAGAATGTACAAATGGGTGAAAGCATACTTGCACAACAGAAAAGCCCGAGTACAGATAGACGGACTAAAGAGCAAGAAAGTACTACTGCGTCACGGTGTTCCCCAGGGCGGAGTCTTGTCCCCGACACTCATTCTAATCTTCATCAATGATCTCGTTGCTAATCTACCGCATGGAATTAAAGCCGCAATGTACGCCGATGACCTGGTTCTATGGAGCACAAATGAACATGCATCAGTGGCCACCAGATTACTACAAAGAGCTGTAGATACATTTGTTGCATGGGCAAATAGATGGTGTGTCAGCATAAACACTGACAAGTGCAGCACCACCCTATTTACCCTCTCTCCAAAGCAAAAGGCAGGGACCATCCAGATAAATGGAACACCCCTAAGAGAAGATAAAGAACCAACATACCTTGGAGTAACATTTGATGGCAGGCTGACATGGAGAAAGCACATCAACAAAGCAGTAGCAAAAGCCAGAAGGAAAATAGCCATCGTGAGAAAGCTAAGTGGAACCACATGGGGAGCCAGTGGGAAAATACTTAGCAAAGTTTATCAACAGAGCATACGACCACACCTGGAATACAGGTCGACTGCGTGGTGTTCGGCATAAAAAACCACACTACAAGAGCTGGACAAAGTGCCAAATCAAGCACTTAGAGTCACCACAGGAGGGATGAGATCAACCCCTATAGTGGAAATGGAGAAGATGGGGAGGACACAAGCACTGAGTGAGCGAAGAGATACGAAAACGCTAATACAAGCAGAAAAGTTCCTCAGCTTGCCAGGCCACCCTATGAAGAACAGATTTGAAAACCTAGCTATGGGGCGGTTGAAAAGAAGTAGTTTTATCCACCAGGCCAAACGACTCTGCAGAGAAACCACTGATCTGCCCACAGTTGGTATCCCCCTAACAACTATTCCAGAGCGAACTCCATGGAAAGATGAGCATAGACTATCATTACAAATCCAGACAAAAGTGAGAGGAATATTTGACAAGGAAGAACAGAACAGTGTGCAGCGCAGAACAGCCACTCTCAGCTTCCTTGATGAAGAATACCCACAGGACCTCTGGATCCGAGTCTACACAGATGGATCAGCACAAAATGCTGTTCGAAATGGAGGAGCAGGAGTGTACATAGAATACCCAAATAATACCAGAGACACAGCTAGAGTACCGACAGGAAAGTACTGCCATAACTACAATGCTGAAATTGAGGCAATCAAGATAGCAACAGAGAAATTACTAAATACCAGCAATGGTACACAACCTGTGGTGCTATTGACAGATGCAAAATCAGTACTCGAGGCGCTCCTGTCTGGGAAATTGCCAGTACTAAGGACACTGCCATGGACCGATATGAGGTAGACAGCGGTAAACTGATAGAGTAAGAACATGTTTACAAGAGAAGAAGAATTGGCATAGTGAGAACCATTCACATGATCACTATGAACAAAGATCACACGATTAAGTTGAGAGAAGTCGGTGAGCAACAGATGATGATAAGGGACAAAGGGAAGTGACTCAGAGAAATTGGGTATCACGTGACACGAGTTGTGTGGTACACGGAGGAGAGAGGGCGAGACGGAATCAGTCTTGCCAGGGTCTTCGTCAAGGACGGTTGTGAAACGAGTACAGAAGCGAAGCGACATGAAGTTGACATTATTCCAAGGTTGCGAAGATACTTCAACCTGAGGCAAAAGTGCGTCGCCCAAGTTGAGCGGCTAATTACACAAGCCAGTCACTCTCGATAATCTGTACGCCGAGTGAACGGCAGTGGAACACAGCACAGGCCTGATGTCAAGGTCAAGCCAGGCCATAAGTTGGTGATTAGCGATAACTATTGTGTAGGAGATATTTTGCAGTGTTGAACTTTGTGTAAATTGATTTAGAATCATCGCATGTCAGCCCGCATCTGTTGGTAATTGATTGTATAAACGGCGGCGATGACTTTCAATAATAAACACTGACGACAATGGCAAGGACATTGTCTTGTTTGATAGTCTCCTTTGTTACATGTTCCTACTTACATCTGTCCTTGTGGCTGAATAGACGAGCCGGGAATCAGCTACATGGCAGACTCTACTTTCTGAACTTAGCAGTCAGCATAAGGTCACCATACAGTGGATACCATCCCACTGTGGAGTACCCGGGAACGACAGAGCTGATCAATTGGCTAAGGAAGGAGCCAAAGAAGAACAGCCTGATGTGCCCGTTACATACCACCAAAAGAAAAGAATGATTAAATCAGTCGGAAAGCCACCAAAACCTGCTCAAGATTACTACCACGTTATGGATAGACCAGAACAAGTCATTATTCTGCGCCTCAGAACAGGGCACAATAGATTACGCAACCACATGTATACAAAATTCAAGATTGGTGAAACAGCCATGTGTACATGTGGATTGGCGTCGCAGACAGCAGAGCACATACTCCAAGACTACCCAAAATATAACATATCTAGGCAAAACTTCTGGCCTAGAGAGACGACAGTGGAAGATAAACTCTATGGACCGCTGTGTGAACTGAAAAAGACAGTTTAATTCATACAAGAGACAGCATTGCAGTTATAGACATATTTGAAGCGAACGAAAGAAGAAGAAGAAGATGACTTATGTGGCTGATTCTGTGTGCTTGTATTTTTGTTTGTATGTCCTAAAGTGCTACTCCTCCTTGTTTCTTGTCCTGTGTGGGTGTTGTGTGCTGTATGCTGTGTATTGTCTTGCTAAAGATAAATCGTCAGATTGGTTTATGTAATCATATGTGATTGTCTGCTTGGTGTATTTAACACTGTCACTAAGTATATTATTTTGGTATGATGTACGTGTTAACTATTATGCTTCTACCAAATATTGTTGCTGTTTTGGCTTTATACCCGTGTAGCATGTCTGATTTTGTCAGCCTGAAGCTAATAATAAGACATGTTGCAGACCAGTACCACTGACCAGGGAGTTCTACTTCTTGTTTGTCAAAGTCAGAGGCTTCCTCGTAGACCTTTAAAGAAGGTTATCTTTAATATCTATGATACGAAAGAATTGTTGATAAAATTCTACTGTTAATCCGTCTGGTCCTGGTGTCTTGTCTTTGTTTTGTTCATTTTTATTGAGTGCATTTATATGTCTTCTAATTCTGTGTCCAGTATGTCTTTGTGGCTGTCTGTTTCTCATACTGATTAGATTAGATTATTTTATTGGAAGTTTTATTTAAGTTTACAAAATTACGGACTTACCATAAAGTAACGAGAGTGAACAGCAGGCATAAAAGTAGTCCCACGAAATGAAACAAGAACAACACACAGAACCGATGTCCAGCAGCTGTCACAGGATGAATATATTATATAACTATAAAATAACCTGGCAGAAACTACGAGCACAGCTGGAAGAAGACGACTGCCAGTGCCCGACCATTGATGGGCGAGCAGACGACTCCAGGGTCGGTCTAAACTACAGAAGACAGCGAATTGTTGGCCAGACGTGGAGGTACGTCCATTGAACGACTCGCTCAATAAAGGAATAATATACCCGGTATAATATTAATACCGACTGACATTTCAGGAATGAGATGGATAGCACAATATGAATATTACAATTATCCCAAAGACGTGTTTGTTTGTTTGTTTTGTTCGATCGCTTTGAGCTCAAGCGTAATCCATAAACCTGCTACTCCTTACTAGTTAGTAAAATCACAACAACAGAAATGAGATTCCTGAGACGAACACTCAATAATGCATCAAGAAGAGATAAGATCAGAAATGAAGAAATCAAGACTACGGTGAGGGTTGTAGCTGCACTAAATTTTATTAGAAGGCAGCAAGTCAAAGCCGGTCTCTCTGGCCGAGAGGTTACAACACTTTCTCCGTAATCCCGTTTATCACGCAGAGTCTCGTAGCGGGTGAGAACTGGAAGCGGTTCTACCCCCGCTGGTGACTTGCGGGATAACTGAGCCGGCCGCTCAGAAAGCAATGGCAAACTACTGAGCGTAATCTTGCCAAGAAATCAACAGACAGCTGAAAGATGCTGCTATTGACAGCGATGTCCTGTAAAGGATATGCGAATTAAAAAAACAAAGCAAGCCAAATGGTTTGGCCATGCAAGTAGGTTACCAACTAACTAACAGTATAAAAATACCACAACAAGCAATGATGTACAGACCTGAGGGAAGCAGAGGGAGAGGCCGACCACGTAAACGATGGGCGCAGGGAATAATAGAGTCCATGGAAATATCGATACATGAAGCCCATAAGCGGGCACTCTTCTGCTGTTTATACTTCACCTCGACACCGCAAGGTACAAGAGGAACATGATGAGATGAGATGATTAGCTTTCCCTATTACCAGTGTCCCTCCAATGAGGCCAGCCCACTCCGACTTCAGAAGAACCACAAAAGACATGATTATATCATCGTTTAGCGTGTTTTATCCCCCCCCCCCCCTTTTTGATTCATCAATATCCTGTTCTACCTGGGATATAAGTTATCATCATCATGTGCCCTACCAGCTGGCTTAAGCCAAGCGTTTATGTCTTTCCACAGGTCTCACCAACCATTGCCTGCAAGGGAATATTGAAAGTAGAACATTATATACACCTATATAAGAAAGGCCAATGAAAGTAGAACATTATAGACAACTATAAGAATGAAAGTAGAACAGTGTATACAACTATAGGGATGAAAGTAGACCATTATATACCATTTTAAGAAAGAGGCTAATGAGCGTAGAAAATTATATACAACTACAAGAAAGAGGCTAATGAAAGTACAACATTATATACAACTACTAGAAGGAGACTACAGAAAGTGTAACATTATATACAACTACTAGAAGGAGACTACAGAAAGTGTAACATTATATACAACTACTAGAAGGAGACTACAGAAAGTGTAACATTATATACAACTACTAGAAGGAGACTACAGAAAGTGTAACATTATATACAACTACTAGAAGGAGACTACAGAAAGTGTAACATTATATACAACTACTAGAAGGAGACTACAGAAAGTGTAACATTATATACAACTATAAGAAACAGACTACTGGAAGTGGAACATTATGTGCAATTATAAGAATGAAAGAAGAACATTATATACAACTACACGAAAGAGAATAATAAAAGTAGATCATTATATACAATTTTAAGAATGAAAGTAGAACATTATATGAACTATAAGAATACAAGTAGAATATTATATACAACTATAAGAAAAGGCTAATGAAAGTAGAACATTATAAACAACTATTAGAATGAATGTAGAACATTATAAACAACTACAAGAAAGAGGCCAATGAAAGTAGAACATTACATTCAACTACAAGAAAGAAACCCACAGATCCTGGGATTGACTGGAAAGTGCAGTAAAACAAAAACAGGAACCACATATGGAGAGGCTGCTTCAACGGGAGTGGGGGGGGGGGGGTGAAGAGAGGGTCACGAAGACACTCGACGGATAGAGAAAAACGTAGGCGGACGATCACCTGGCACAGATACCGGCAGCAAGGCAACTCTGTGTTGGCCAAAGCAGAAGGAGATCAAGCTTGTGCAGAAATACCCCAGGTGCTATTATATTGATTCGGAATTTCACATTTCAGATATTTGAGATAGTGTTACCGCCATGCGGTAGAAAGATCAAATGAACAAGCTGAATAGCTTGCAGGCTGCGCTAGAATGGACAGTGGACTGTGAATCTACAACCTTGGCTAGACTACAACAAGAATGTCAAGTCAAAACATGTGAAGCCAGACAAGAGCGCAATGTAGGGAGCCAAAGAAAATTAGGCAGCCATCGTAGAATTAGTGCCGTCAGACGAATACAACACCAGAGCCAATAATTCTCAGTAATACCAGAACCAGGAATTCCACGTAAAACCAGAACCAAGAATGCTGTATTCAGGGATTCCATGAAATACCAAAACCAATAATATGCAATACCAGAACCAAGAATATGATACAATACCAGAGCCAGGGGTATCATGTAATGTAATTAATATATGAAATGAACTGGGTCAAGGAACAATGTTTGTGTACTAAACAGACATACAGCTGCAGCACTGATTGATATTAGCATTTACAACCACGAATTATTGCTGTCAGAAATGCTTCAGCAATCGCACACACAGTAGTATACACATTTACAACCACACAATTATTGCTGTCAGAAATGCTTCAGCAATCGCACACACAGTAGTATACACATTTACTACCACACAATTATTGCTGTCAGAAATGCTTCAGCAATCGCACACACAGTAGTATACACATTTACAACCACACAATTATTGCTGTCAGAAATGCTTCAGCAATCGCACACACAGTAGTATACACATTTACAACCACACAATTATTGCTGTCAGAAATGCTTCAGCAATCGCACACACAGTAGTATACACATTTACTACCACACAATTATTGCTGTCAGAAATGCTTCAGCAATCGCACACACAGTAGTATACACATTTACAACCACACAATTATTGCTGTCAGAAATGCTTCAGCAATCGCACACACAGTAGTATACACATTTACACGTCCACTACAACACAAGAGGAATAATTATCATCATCATGTGCCCTGCCAACTGGCATAGACGTTCACCTCCTCAGATCCCGGTCTCTTGTGTTTTGAATCAGTTCTGGTACGCTGATGGCGAGGTGGCGGGTTCAATCCCTACACAGGTAAGTTGGACTTCTCGTCCTTGACCTGGAGACCTTTGAGCATCTTAGAAGTCGGAGTGGGTTCGCCTGATGGCATGTGACATTGGTTTATAGTGAAACCTGATCCACACGCAAATAAGAGTCCAGTGCACTGACTGTAGTAACCACTAGTAGACGTGAGTGGCACCTTGCAGTCTGGACAGACCAAAGTATGTGAGTGGCACCTTGCAGTCTGGACAGACTAAAGTATGTGAGTGGCACCTTGCAGTCTGGACAGACTAAAGTATGTGAGTGGCACCTTGCAGTCTGGACAGACTAAAGTATGTGAGTGGCACCTTGCAGTCTGGACAGACCAAAGTATGTGAGTGGCACCTTGCAGTCTGGACAGACTAAAGTATGTGAGTGGCACCTTGCAGTCTGGACAGACTAAAGTATGTGAGTGGCACCTTGCAGTCTGGACAGACTAAAGTATGTGAGTGGCACCTTGCAGTCTGGACAGACCAAAGTATGTGAGTGGCACCTTGCAGTCTGGACAGACTAAAGTATGTGAGTGGCACCTTGCAGTCTGGACAGACCAAAGTATGTGAGTGGCACCTTGCAGTCTGGACAGACTAAAGTATGTGAGTGGCACCTTGCAGTCTGGACAGACTAAAGTATGTGAGTGGCACCTTGCAGTCTGGACAGACTAAAGTATGTGAGTGGCACCTTGCAGTCTGGACAGACTAAAGTATGTGAGTGGCACCTTGCAGTCTTGACAGACCAAAGTATGTGAGTGGCACCTTGCAGTCTGGACAGACTAAAGTATGTGAGTGGCACCTTGCAGTCTTGACAGATCAAAGTATGTGAGTGGCACCTTGCAGTCTTGACAGACCAAAGTATGTGAGTGGCACCTTGCAGTCTGGACAGACCAAAGTATGTGAGTGGCACCTTGCAGTCTGGACAGACCAAAGTATGTGAGGGGCACCTTGCAGTCTTGACAGACCAAAGTATGTGAGTGGCACCTTGCAGTCTGGACAGACTAAAGTATGTGAGTGGCACCTTGCAGTCTTGACAGACCAAAGTATGTGAGTGGCACCTTGCAGTCTTGACAGACCAAAGTATGTGAGTGGCACCTTGCAGTCTGGACAGACCAAAGTATGTGAGGGGCACCTTGCAGTCTGGACAGACTAAAGTATGTGAGTGGCACCTTGCAGTCTGGACAGACCAAAGTATGTGAGTGGCACCTTGCAGTCTGGACAGACCAAAGTATGTGAGTGGCACCTTGCAGTCTTGACAGACCAAAGTATGTGAGTGGCACCTTGCAGTCTGGACAGACCAAAGTATGTGAGTGGCACCTTGCAGTCTTGACAGACCAAAGTATGTGAGGGGCACCTTGCAGTCTTGACAGACCAAAGTATGTGAGTGGCACCTTGCAGTCTGGACAGACCAAAGTATGTGAGGGGCACCTTGCAGTCTGGACAGACCAAAGTATGTGAGTGGCACCTTGCAGTCTGGACAGACCAAAGTATGTGAGTGGCACCTTGCAGTCTGGACAGACCAAAGTATGTGAGTGGCACCTTGCAGTCTGGACAGACCAAAGTATGTGAGTGGCACCTTGCAGTCTTGACAGACCAAAGTGTGTGAGGGGCACCTTGCAGTCTTGACAGACCAAAGTATGTGAGTGGCACCTTGCAGTCTTGACAGACCAAAGTATGTGAGTGGCACCTTGCAGTCTTGACAGACCAAAGTATGTGAGGGGCACCTTGCAGTCTTGACAGACCAAAGTATGTGAGGGGCACCTTGCAGTCTTGACACACCAAAGTATGTGAGGGGCACCTTGCAGTCTGAGGGGCACCTTGCAGTCTTGACAGACCAAAGTATGTGAGGGGGCACCTTGCAGTCTTGACAGACCAAAGTATGTGAGGGGCACCTTGCAGTCTTGACAGACCAAAGTATGTGAGGGGCACCTTGCAGTCTTGACAGACCAAAGTATGTGAGGGGCACCTTGCAGTCTTGACAGACCAAAGTATGTGAGTGGCACCTTGCAGTCTTGACAGACCAAAGTATGTGAGTGGCACCTTGCAGTCTTGACAGACCAAAGTATGTGAGGGGCACCTTGCAGTCTTGACAGACCAAAGTATGTGAGGGGCACCTTGCAGTCTTGACAGACCAAAGTATGTGAGTGGCACCTTGCAGTCTGGACAGACCAAAGTATGTGAGTGGCACCTTGCAGTCTGGACAGACCAAAGTATGTGAGGGGCACCTTGCAGTCTTGACAGACCAAAGTATGTGAGTGGCACCTTGCAGTCTTGACAGACCAAAGTATGTGAGGGGCACCTTGCAGTCTTGACAGACCAAAGTATGTGAGTGGCACCTTGCAGTCTGGACAGACCAAAGTATGTGAGTGGCACCTTGCAGTCTGGACAGACCAAAGTATGTGAGTGGCACCTTGCAGTCTTGACAGACCAAAGTGTGTGAGGGGCACCTTGCAGTCTTGACAGACCAAAGTATGTGAGTGGCACCTTGCAGTCTTGACAGACCAAAGTATGTGAGTGGCACCTTGCAGTCTTGACAGACCAAAGTATGTGAGGGCACCTTGCAGTCTTGACAGACCAAAGTATGTGAGTGGCACCTTGCAGTCTGGACAGACCAAAGTATGTGAGGGGCACCTTGCAGTCTGGACAGACCAAAGTATGTGAGTGGCACCTTGCAGTCTGGACAGACCAAAGTATGTGAGTGGCACCTTGCAGTCTGGACAGACCAAAGTATGTGAGTGGCACCTTGCAGTCTGGACAGACCAAAGTATGTGAGTGGCACCTTGCAGTCTTGACAGACCAAAGTGTGTGAGGGGCACCTTGCAGTCTTGACAGACCAAAGTATGTGAGTGGCACCTTGCAGTCTTGACAGACCAAAGTATGTGAGTGGCACCTTGCAGTCTTGACAGACCAAAGTATGTGAGGGGCACCTTGCAGTCTTGACAGACCAAAGTATGTGAGGGGCACCTTGCAGTCTTGACAGACCAAAGTATGTGAGGGGCACCTTGCAGTCTTGACAGACCAAAGTATGTGAGGGGCACCTTGCAGTCTTGACAGACCAAAGTATGTGAGGGGCACCTTGCAGTCTTGACAGACCAAAGTATGTGAGGGGCACCTTGCAGTCTTGACAGACCAAAGTATGTGAGGGGCACCTTGCAGTCTTGACAGACCAAAGTATGTGAGGGGCACCTTGCAGTCTTGACAGACCAAAGTATGTGAGTGGCACCTTGCAGTCTTGACAGACCAAAGTATGTGAGTGGCACCTTGCAGTCTTGACAGACCAAAGTATGTGAGGGGCACCTTGCAGTCTTGACAGACCAAAGTATGTGAGGGGCACCTTGCAGTCTTGACAGACCAAAGTATGTGAGTGGCATCTTGCAGTCTGGACAGACCAAAGTATGTGAGTGGCACCTTGCAGTCTGGACAGACCAAAGTATGTGAGTGGCACCTTGCAGTCTGGACAGACCAAAGTATGTGAGTGGCACCTTGCAGTCTGGACAGACCAAAGTATGTGAGTGGCACCTTGCAGTCTGGACAGACCAAAGTATGTGAGTGGCACCTTGCAGTCTGGACAGACCAAAGTATGTGAGTGGCACCTTGCAGTCTGGACAGACCAAAGTATGTGAGTGGCACCTTGCAGTCTGGACAGACCAAAGTATGTGAGTGGCACCTTGCAGTCTGGACAGACCAAAGTATGTGAGTGGCACCTTGCAGTCTGGACAGACCAAAGTATGTGAGTGGCACCTTGCAGTCTGGACAGACCAAAGTATGTGAGTGGCACCTTGCAGTCTGGACAGACCAAAGTATGTGAGTGGCACCTTGCAGTCTGGACAGACCAAAGTATGTGAGTGGCACCTTGCAGTCTGGACAGACCAAAGTATGTGAGTGGCACCTTGCAGTCTTGACAGACCAAAGTGTGTGAGTGGCACCTTGCAGTCTTGACAGACCAAAGTATGTGAGTGGCACCTTGCAGTCTTGACAGACCAAAGTATGTGAGTGGCACCTTGCAGTCTTGACAGACCAAAGTATGTGAGTGGCACCTTGCAGTCTGGACAGACCAAAGTATGTGAGTGGCACCTTGCAGTCTGGACAGACCAAAGTATGTGAGTGGCACCTTGCAGTCTGGACAGACCAAAGTATGTGAGGGGCACCTTGCAGTCTTGACAGACCAAAGTATGTGAGTGGCACCTTGCAGTCTTGACAGTTAGCCTCGTTAGTTAGTTAGTTAGTCGTGGTTCCAACTTCACGGCAACGGATTGTCCCCATATTGCTCCGTTCCTGTGCCAGTGAATATCACACAAAATGCACCTCACTGCCAAAATTGAACAATGGAATAGACAGGAGTATCGGCAAGCCAACAGCCCGCACAGGTACACTGTGCATAATGCCGCCGCCAGAATGCCAACACAAAAGTCCTCCATAAAAAATACAGTTCATCGTCGATGGAAATGGCAGTCACCAGAAAGACTTCATTGACCCGGGTTTTATCCCATATGGCTCGGTCTCTTTCCACAGGGCGACCCGCCGAAAGCGCCGCTCAAAGCACGAACTCCGTAGCTCCAGAGGCGACTCCCAGGAGTCTCCTGAAAAATTCACTCGTGAGCCGAAAAGGCAAACCAGTCAATCCAGCAACAGCCGGCCGCCATCGTTCCGAACATGCAGTTCACGCTACACACAACTGCGGAAAGATGTAAAAGCATTCCACGTGAAACTCACAGCTCACAGTGTCGCGTCACGCACTCACTCAGTAGCAGGGCGACGGAACCATATCCTCCTTAGTCGCCTCTTACGACATGCGTGGTAGGCAACAGTATTACTATTCTTTGCTCCCTCGTATGGGCCCCGGCAACACACGGGCTGAGGGATTCGTACGCGCCTGGACCATAAGGACGCGTACAACTGTCAATCACAAGTGTCCGGACCTGTGTAAAGCGTGCACTATCGTCAGACTCCCTGCCTGACCTTAGCGGACACCGCAACCAGCGGGAATAGGCCCGCCGAAGATACCGCAGGAGATATTGCTCGTCTATTGCGAGCAAATCTCCCATCCTTCCACTGTGCAGATCTCGCGACCGGCGAGAATAGGCCCACCTATTCTGAGTAAGTAAAGAAACGATAAAAGTAGTGGTATTTCAATTGCGCTTGCACTCCCACCTATGCTACACCCTTCATGTGTCTTCACAAAGTCGGTCTAGAGTCAAGCTCAACAGGGTCTTCTTTCCCCGCTGATTCTACCAAGCCCGTTTTCTTGGCTGTGGTTTCGCTAGATAGTAGATAGGGATAGTGGGAATCTCGTCCATTCATGTGCGTCACTCTATGACTAGTAGACATAGCACGTACATAATTACATGGTTAATTAGTTAGTTAGTCGACAGATCATCCTCATTGCACATCGAACCATTTAGTCCATAAGTGCTCGGATCCCCTCCTCAGCAAAACCCGCAGCGTGTAGCGGCTAACGACACCAATCTTCTTTGGCTTCCTGCGTAGTGTTCTTGTTTGGCCACACCTCTTTTAATTTGCTGTTCTCGCAGTCTGACCATGGTTGTAGATTCGCAGTCATCACTTGATTCTCGCACAAGTCTTACTTCTCGTAGAGCATTCAGAATGTCGACCTGGTCCATGGCCCTCCACTTTAGCCTTACCGCTCATTTCCTTGTACTCCCGCATGCCCTGACACGAAGATGAAACCAACTTTGCCAGCCAAGACCGCTCCAGAGACAGCAATCACTCTCTTTGGATCCAGCCCGTCTCTATCCTCTTGAGCACACTCATTGAGTCGCTAAGGACACATGCCCTAGTGAATGTCTGTGTCTTGAGCCAAGTTATTGCTTTACTTACTGCCATGACTTCAATAGTCAGGATACTTGTGGTCTCAATAAAAGCGCCAGAGTCCTCCTTCACAATTCTCCCTCCGGCCCGAGCCGTAAAGACCCATGTGCTTCTCACATGTCGGACGACCGACCCACCTGTGTAAATGACAGCATCACCGTCTAACGAATTCTCGAAAATCAACGCTTGTACTTCCGCCTCCACAGCAGCCGGATTTTCTTGTCTGCATTTTCTGTCTAGTTGGATGCAAACTGAAAGGGACGTGCAGAAATCTGTTGGCACTTGTACTTGTAGTTCAACTTGTACCCACTCCTCGCCAGGTTATAAATAAGTACACCCGAATTCAAAGTGAGGGAACAAATGACTCCATGGTAAGTGCTCCAGGTGAGAATCGAACTCAAAGCCCCCGCATATCTATCCCTTGGTCCACATGGGGAACGCACTGTCTATAAGTACTGATTTTTCTTTTGACTCAATGGTTTGTGGCCGTCTCTTGTATGTTGTGGTATTTAGACTGTAGCAGGGGCAGGTAACTGCTGGCGTGGGCCCTGGAGTTGTCCGGACATTCCTGGTGTCTGCTGGGGGGATCAACAACACCGCTCGTCGTCTCTCGGGTACATCGCCGCTGTGGTATTGTTTGTCCAAGCTGGAGGAGACTTCAGGGTAATACTTCTTGTTCCTGTAGACTATACACATATACAGTCAGTAAGTTTTGTGTACACCGACGTTAGCTGAACACTTTTCTAACACCTGGAGAGTGAGACAGTCACTGAGACGGACGGACAGGTACCCCCACCTGAGTCCGTTAGACTTAATAATAGTTAATAGTTCAGTTCAGTGAAGTTTGGTCTGTCCGATTTTACGATGTCACTTTTCAATTCAGTGTTTTGAGAGAAAAGTTTCATCTAACGTTAAAAGTTGGAATACTGCACGATTCGTGTAGCTTGCGGATACCACAGTCAGACTATATTACTTTAAATACTATTATTATTATTTATGTAGGTGTAGTCTGTAGAAAGAAGTGAAGATGATGGTGTAGTGAAGTGTGTGTTTGGTAACTTAGTCCTAAATTAAACAGACAGAGGACCTAAACATACCTATGTTAAACTTACTAAGTATGTATAATGCATGTTTAGGATAGTTACTTTTTATTATTAGAATCCGCTGTTTGGTGTTTTGTTTATGATTGTGAGTTGTCTCATTGTATTTTGTTTGTTTCTCCGTCATTTATTAGTATATTACTTTAGAAAACAGTTTTACTAAAATGTGCTTTAGTTTAATAGTTTATTGTATTTTATTCTTTAAGCAGAGAGAGAGAGAGAGAGAGAGAGAGAGAGAGAGAGAGAGAGAGAGAGAGAGAGGTCATTATTTATATATCAAAGTGTGTTCACCATCTGTAGACACACTACCATCACTGTAGACACACTACCATCACTGTAGACACTCTACCATCACTGTAGACACTCTGCCATCACTGTAGACACACTACCATCACTGTAGACACACTACCATCACTGTAGACACACTACCATCACTGTAGACACTCTACCATCACTGTAGACACACTACCATCACTGTAGACACACTACCATCACTTTAGACACTCTACCATCACTGTAGACACACTACCATCACTGTAGACACTCTACCATCACTGTAGACACACTACCATCACTGTAGACACACTACCATCACTGTAGACACACTACCATCACTGTAGACACTACCATCACTGTAGACACACTACCATCACTGTAGACACTACCATCACTGTAGACACACTACCATCACTGTAGACACTCTACCATCACAGTAGACACACTACCATCACTGTAGCCACACTACCATCACTGTAGACACACTACTACCATCACTGTAGACACACTACCATCACTGTAGACACACTACCATCACTGTAGAGACACTACCATCACTGTAGACACAATACCATCACTGTAGACACTCTACCATCACTGTAGACACATTACTACCATCACTGTAGAGACACTACCATCACTGTAGACACAATACCATCACTGTAGACACAATACCATCACTGTAGAGACACTACCATCACTGTAGACACAATACCATCACTGTAGACACAATACCATCACTGTAGACACATTACTACCATCACTGTAGACACTATCATCACTGTAGACACAATACCATCACTGTAGACACACTACCATCACTGTAGACACTACCATCACTGTAGACACACTACCATCACTGTAGACACTCTGCCATCACTGTAGACACACTACCATCACTGTAGACACACTACCATCACTGTAGACACTTTACCATCACTGTAGACACTCTACCATCACTGTAGACACACTACCATCACTGTAGACACACTACCATCACTGTAGACACACTACCATCACTTTAGACACACTACCATCACTGTAGACACTCTACCATCACTGTAGACACACTACCATCACTGTAGACACACTACCATCACTGTAGACACACTACCATCACTGTAGACACTTTACCATCACTGTAGACACTCTACCATCACTGTAGACACACTACCATCACTGTAGACACACTACCATCACTGTAGACACACTACCATCACTGTAGACACACTACCATCACTTTAGACACACTACCATCACTGTAGACACTCTACCATCACTGTAGACACACTACCATCACTGTAGACACTCTACCATCACTGTAGACACACTACCATCACTGTAGACACTCTACCATCACTGTAGACACACTACCATCACTGTAGACACACTACCATCACTGTAGACACTCTACCATCACTGTAGACACACTACCATCACTGTAGACACACTACCATCACTGTAGACACACTACCATCACTTTAGACACACTACCATCACTGTAGACACACTACCATCACTTTAGACACACTACCATCACTGTAGACACACTACCATCACATCGAATGAATCTATTGAGCCATGACTAGCACACATATTTTGAAAACTTTAGCTGATGTAATAGTAATATGTCATGAAAACAACACAAGCAGTTATGGAAATAGCAATGATAATTTCACTTGTTCACTTACTTTGAATTTGAGTGTAGTCCACATATATGCTTAGTAAGTATTGTGTTTATCCTTCTAGACCAGTGGTTCCCAAGCTTTTCAAGCAGAGGGCCATATCTACTATTTTCGGTAGTTAAGTGGGCCAAAACGTTATACAATTATAAAAATTCGGGCAGTATCATTCTTACCTTTCTTAACTTTCGACAACAAAATTCTAAAACTTTAAAGGCAGTCAGTGTCAGTGCTACACTGCAGTAATTTTTTGGTTTAAAATCAAAGGTTCATTTAACAATAAATTTTAAATGTGTTTTGAAAATCGCTGTTAATGTATTTAATTTACAATTGTAACTGTTCTTCATAACCAGTTTCTTAAGTTCAGATGCCAGTTATCAATTTCTGGGCACAAATCTGTCGTGCCAAAAGTCATAAGCACAGCTAGGTTACAGTCGGTGTGTCTGGAACGTTGCTTGTTTTTTTTATAATGGTCATTGCGGAAAATGACTGCTTGCATCTGTAATCAAACCAAAAACGACAAATGTATCTCTGAGTGAATGAACGCAAGTGTTCAAATTGCTCGACAGGCAATAGTCGCCAGAATTAAATCATATGATCAACTGAAGGTGAAGCAGGCAGCTCCAGAAATTTACTTCTCAGTGCAGAATTGCATTTCAAATCAATTACTTCGTGCTGAAGGTTTTGCTGTAATTACAGAGCTTGGCATCAGGAAATACGAACGGATTTATGACTAGGGCAACCTTATCCTCCTCTGTTGTGAACTCTTGAAATGTCGACTGAAAGATATCCAGTCGGACATGCGTATAGCACAGACACAAGGGCTAGTTAATGGTTGTGCGTTGTAGTCGGACATGCATATAGCACAGACACAAGAGCTAGTTAATGGTTGTGCATTGTAGTCGGACATGCGTATAGCACAGACACAAGGGCTAGTTAATGGTTGTGCGTTGTAGTCGGACATGCGTATAGCACAGACACAACAGCTAGTTAATGGTTGTGCCTTGTAGTCAGACATGCGTGTAGCCCAGACACAAGGGCTAGTTAATGGTTGTGTCTTGTAGTCAGACATGCGTATAGCACAGACACAAGAGCTAATTAATGGTTTTGTCTTGTAGTGGGACATGCGTGTAGCTCAGACACAAGAGCTAGTTAATGGTTGTGTCTTGTAGTCAGACATGCATGTAGCACAGACACAAGAGCTAGCTAATGGTTGTGTCTTGTAGTCGGACATGCGTGTAGCACAGACACAAGAGCTAGCTAATGGTTGTGCGTTGTAGTCGAACATGCATATAGCACCGACACAAGAGCTAGTTAATGGTTGTGCATTGTAGTCGGACATGCGTATAGCACAGACACAAGGGCTAGTTAATGGTTGTGCGTTGTAGTCGGACATGCGTATAGCACAGACACAAGAGCTAGTTAATGGTTGTGCCTTGTAGTCAGACATGCGTGTAGCCCAGACACAAGGGCTAGTTAATGGTTGTGTCTTGTAGTCAGACATGCGTATAGCACAGACACAAGAGCTATTTAATGGTTATGTCTTGTAGTCGGACATGCGTGTAGCACAGACAAAAGAGCTAGTTAATGGTTGTGTCTTGTAGTCAGACATGCATGTAGCACAGACACAAGAGCTAGCTAATGGTTGTGTCTTGTAGTCGGACATGCGTGTAGCACAGACACAAGAGCTAGCTAATGGTTGTGTCTTGTAGTCAGACATGCGTGTAGCACAGACACAAGAGCTAGCTAATGGTTGTGTCTTGTAGTCAGATATGCTTGTAGCACAGACACAAGAGCTAGCTAATGGTTGTGTCTTGTAGTCAGATATGCTTGTAGCACAGACACAAGAGCTAGTTAATGGTTGTGTCTTGTAGTCAGATATGCTTGTAGCACAGACACAAGAGCTAGCTAATGGTTGTGTCTTGTAGTCAGACATGCGTGTAGCACAGACACAAGAGCTAGCTAATGGTTGTGTCTTGCAGTCAGATATGCTTGTAGCACAGACACAAGAGCTAGCTAATGGTTGTGTCTTGTAGTCAGATATGCTTGTAGCACAGACACAAGAGCTAGCTAATGGTTGTGTCTTGTAGTCAGACATGCGTGTAGCACAGACACAAGAGCTAGCTAATGGTTGTGTCTTGTAGTCAGATATGCTTGTAGCACAGACACAAGAGCTAGTTAATGGTTGTGTCTTGTAGTCAGATATGCTTGTAGCACAGACACAAGAGCTAGCTAATGGTTGTGTCTTGTAGTCAGATATGCTTGTAGCACAGACACAAGAGCTAGTTAATGGTTGTGTCTTGTAGTCAGATATGCTTGTAGCACAGACACAAGAGCTAGTTAATGGTTGTGTCTTGTAGTCAGATATGCTTGTAGCACAGACACAAGAGCTAGTTAATGGTTGTGTCTTGTAGTCAGATATGCTTGTAGCACAGACACAAGAGCTAGTTAATGGTTGTATCTTGTAGTCAGATATGCTTGTAGCACAGACACAAGAGCTAGTTAATGGTCAGATATGCTTGTAGTCTTGTAGTCTTGTAGTCAGATATGCTTGTAGCTCTTGTCTGACTACAAGACACAACCATTAGCTAGCTCTTGTGTCTGTGCTACATGCATGTCTGACTACAAGACACAACCATTAGCTAGCTCTTGTGTCTGTGCTACAAGCATATCTGACTACAAGACACACACATGTCGTGTAGCACAGACACAAGAGCTAGTTAATGGTTGTGTCTTGTAGTCGGACATGCGTGTAGCACAGACACAAGAGCTAGTTAATGGTTGTTTCTTGTAGTCAGACATGCATGTAGCACAGACACAATAGCTAGTTAATGGTTGTTTCTTGTAGTCGGACATGCGTGTAGCACAGACACAAGAGCTAGCTAATGGTTGTGTCTTGTAGTCAGACATGTGTGTAGCACAGACACAAGAGCTAGCTAATGGTTGTGTCTTGTAGTCAGACATGCTTGTAGCACAGACACAAGAGCTAGCTAATGGTTGTGTCTTGTAGTCAGACATACTTGTAGCACAGACACAAGAGCTAGCTAATGGTTGTATCTTGTAGTCAGATATGCTTGTAGCACAGACACAAGAGCTAGTTAATGGTTGTTTCTTGTAGTCAGACATGCGTGTAGCACAGACACAAGAGCTAGCTAATGGTTGTGTCTTGTAGTCAGACATGCGTGTAGCACAGACACAAGAGCTAGCTAATGGTTGTGTCTTGTAGTCAGATATGCTTGTAGCACAGACACAAGAGCTAGTTAATGGTTGTGTCTTGTAGTCAGATATGCTTGTAGCACAGACACAAGAGCTAGCTAATGGTTGTGTCTTGTAGTCAGACATGTGTGTAGCACAGACACAAGAGCTAGTTAATGGTTGTGTCTTGTAGTCAGATATGCTTGTAGCACAGACACAAGAGCTAGTTAATGGTTGTGTCTTGTAGTCAGATATGCTTGTAGCACAGACACAAGAGCTAGTTAATGGTTGTGTCTTGTAGTCAGATATGCTTGTAGCACAGACACAAGACCTAGTTAATGGTTGTGTCTTGTAGTCAGATATGCTTGTAGCACAGACACAAGAGCTAGCTAATGGTTGTGTTTTGTAGTCAGATATGCTTGTAGCACAGACACAAGAGCTAGTTAATGGTTGTGTCTTGTAGTCAGATATGCTTGTAGCACAGACACAAGAGCTAGCTAATGGTTGTGTCTTGTAGTCAGACATGCGTGTAGCACAGACACAAGAGCTAGTTAATGGTTGTGTCTTGTAGTCAGATATGCGTGTAGCACAGACACAAGAGCTAGTTAATGGTTATGTCTTGTAGTCAGACATGTGTATAGCACAGACACAAGAGCTAGTTAATGGTTGTGTCTTGTAGTCAGACATGCGTGTAGCACAGACTTGTGTGTAGCACAGACATGCGTGTAGCACAGACATGTGTGTAGCACAGACATGCGTGTAGCACAGACATGTGTGTAGCACAGACATGCGTGTAGCACAGACATGTATGTAGCACAGACATGCGTGTAGCACAGACTGCACAAACTGAACATATGGTACAAATCAAGTCAGTCATGGACCACGTTACACACAATAAAGCACTTTGGGCACTTGGACCAATATTTGTGTAGACCATTTGGCACCCTGTGGGTGATGTGGTCAGTTTCTCACCTTGTGGGTGTTTTGGTCAGTTGGCACTGTTATATCCCCATCCTGGAAACACAGCTGCAGGCAATTAGGAAGCAGACCACCTTGAGTTGGTTTTCATACAATAGTATTAGTGTCGCTCATTCAGAAAGTAATGGCAGACTTTTTTTTAACAGGACATCACTGTCAACTCCCCCGATGGTGTTTCCACCTTGTCGTGGTGGGGGAGCTTGAGTTTCTCAATGACCCTGAGAGCTATGCCGGCGGTAGCGTAGCTACCAGCAGGGCCTCCCAAGCCGGACAGGTCAAAGGTAGAGAACAGACAAAGAGAAACACCCTGGTCCTCCAGGTTGGGGGTTGAAGCGTGGGGTTAACATCCCCACCTTTGTAAAAACCTTTCTTTGTTACGAAACAAATACATGAGATTGTATTTGCAGCAAAGAACCTCAATGGCTCGGAACGCTGAAGAAGAAGAAGATCACTGTCAACACCAGCATTTTACTGCTGTTGTTGATGTCTTGGCAAGTTTACGTTCAGTAGTTTGCCATTGCTTTCTGAATGACCGGCTCCCATACCAACACATTAAAACCCAGCACAACGCGGTCTGCTGCCAAATCGGTCGTAGGTGTGTTTCGAACTCGGGTAAGCGGGCTCACGAATCACGTCCGCAAGCCCTTTGCCATGAAGACCGGCAAACTACTGGATATAAATTTGCCAAGAAATGAAAAATAGCCATACAATGCTGGGGTTGACTGCAACATCCTGTAAAGGATGTATGGCAGACTGTGGACATAGTGATATAGAGCTGAGGAACTTTCATGTCTTTATCTTCACATTACCTTGACGCCCCTCAGTCTATTACATGTGTCTCTCCACAGGAAAGTCATTGTTACAGCAGGAGAACACAAGGAGTGTATGTGGATCTGCAGTTATGAATCAATGCCGTAACTTCAGGTAGATGGACTCTGAGAGCGTGTTGTAACAATGAGAAGATGATGTTGACATTGGTATCACATTGAGAATACACATCTGAACCGCTCTCTGGAGAACTAGTCGTTGACATCACGGGCGTCTCCAGCTCCGTGGACCGGGCCACCATGAGAGAAGAGGAGGTCGAGGTGGCAATTAAAGTTGTGGTGGTTGGGAATGGTGCCGTGGGAAAGTCCAGCATGATCCAGCGGTACTGCAAGGGCATCTTCACCAGAGATTACAAGAAAACTATTGGAGTGGACTTCTTGGAGCGGCAGATTGAGTAAGTGATATATGTTTGTGTGAACAGTGTGGATTTCTTAGAGCGGCAGATTGAGTAAGTGATATATGTTTGTGTGAACAGTGGATTTCTTAGAGCGACAGATTAAGTGATATATGCTTGTTTGAACACATAATAGTATGTGCTTGTGATATCCTCATTTATACGACTGACTCAGACAGGAAATGAGCTGGAGACACCACATGAAATCTGTCATTGTGTGAGGAGACCAGCTCAAGAGCGAATCCTGACAGGACATGTGTGATGTCATACTCCTTGAGTAGTACCATGGTGAATGTCAACCTGCCTGATGTGTAGATCAGTGGGAAAACTGTTGATAGACACGACCGACTGACATATCTGTAGATAACCTTTGACTGCAGCCTATCATACAAATATCACGTTGATAACACTATACGGGTTTGTGTCCTATCACACGATCTGTTCAATTTTTACAGTGAAATAATAATGAGGTCCACACAAGACAAGCCAAGAATATCAGTTGGTGGACATAATGTACACAACCTGTGATATGCTGACACAGTTGTGATTGCTGAATATTAAATACAGTGAAAGAAATGATAGACATTTTTACAGCAGGAAGTTAAAACACAGGCCTTAGTCTGGATATCAGCAAACAACAGATATAATGGTCATCACTTTCGTGTGCCCTATCTGCAACCTAAAAAAAAAAAAGTTGCATATCCTTTACAGGATTTTTGCAGTCAACACCAACATCTTTTGCTGCTGTTGATCTCTTGGCAAGTTTATGTTCAGTAGTTTGCCATTGCTTTCTGACCGGCCAGCACCCTTACCATTTCATACAAAATCAGTGCAATGTGCAAATCGTGCACAGATGTGTTTCGAACGTGGGTACACAGGATCACAAACCACATCCGTAATCTCTTCGCCGTGGAGACCAGCATTTATATATCTCCACAGATCTCGGTCCTTATTGTTCTGGATCAACTCTGCTGATGATATTCCTCCATGCCACCATCTCAGTCCATCCAGCATCATTTCTCTTGGTCTGCCTGTGCCTCTCTTCCCATTGATCTTTCTAGTTATTACAATATTCTCCAATGTCTCTCTTCTCATCACAAAACCAGAGAATGCTCTTTGTCTCTTTCTTATAATCTTATATATAAATTAGGATCTCCGTCTGTCTGTCTGTATGTCTGTATGTCCGTCTGTCCTTTATACGTTCGCGAACGGCCCATCCGATTGAGATGAAATTTTCTACACGCCTTCCTTTCATTCCAGAGCTGCCAACTGTGATATTTTGTTAGTGTGAAATCGCCTGCTTACCCAATATTATTTCATTTTTCATTTTTCATCATAATTTCATATATTTCAGGGGACCTAACTCTGTAAAAGTTATTTCAAGGGGCATAACTTTTCTGTATAACTTATAGTCATATTGTGGCATCGTTTTCAAAGATTTATAAACTCTTTGTCCATAGTTATGTACCGGCATATGAGTTATAATAAATAATGATACAATCTGTAAGGCATTTTTAAAGTTTTCATAAAAATAATGCACAATGCATAACATTGTAACTCATCTTTTTTTGCTTAAGAAGTTACTGTAGTCATGCAGGTGATTAGAAAGAGTTTTCATTAAAAATAATGGATGGTGTGTGGAAGAACGTTCTTTTAAGTTACTTTTTTTGTTGTATGAATTTAATGAAGCCGGACAGGGTCAGGCAGACAGATAGACAGTCGGGAACAGGAACTTATATGACTACTTATATAAATTAAATGAGATGCTTCACACCAGGAGCTGTGCGATGCCGGGCCGGGTCAGACAGACAGACAGACAGACAGACAGACAGACAGACAGACAGACAGATAGTCGGTAACGGGAACGTATATGACTACTTATATGAATTAAATGAGATGCTTCCCACCAGGGACTGGGCGAAGCCGGGCAGGGTCAGGCAGACAGATAGACAGACAGATAGACAGACGGGAACTTATATGACTACTTATATGAATTAAATGAGATGCTCCACACCAGGAGCTGGGCAATGCCGGGCCGGGTCAGACAGACAGACAGACAAACAGACAGACAGACAGACAGACAGACAGTCAGTCGGTAACGGGAACGAGAACTTATATGACTACTTATATGAATTAAATGAGATGCTCCCCACCAGGGTCTGGGCGAAGCCGGGCAGGGTCAGCTAGTTGTATATAATGTTGTAGTTTCATTAGCCTCTTCCAGGCAATTGTTAGTCACTGATGACAGTCCAAGGTATTCACATAAATTCAAATAAATATTGTTTATTATTCTGAGATCTTTCCCATCAATGTTAATATCTTCCAACATTGTTACCTACGGCTTGTGACAGAAAGTCATGTTATTAATGATGCCCCAACCGACCCAAACTGGTTGTAAACAATGTAATGGAAATAATCAGAACCAACATTGTGATAACATTAAACTAATGTTTATTGGTTACAAGTGTTAGTTACACCACACATGAATTACAATCCATATCATAAGAGAATCACACAATCACTAAATACTTGCTAACCCTTCTATGTGTTAATGTCTATCTAAAACCAACCCCGTAACTAACATGGTTCTAAAATCCAACTCTCTCTATTCACCATCTTAAATGCTAACTGACCACAACAAGAATGACCTCTTCCGTCTTTTATCTTACACAGCGCATGCGCGTTACGCATGCGCGCGAGCTGTGTGTACATTAAACACATCCCGTGCCAGTAGCTAATGTTATTAAACTTGATTTAGTTTCATGTGTCATATGGGGCTGTAACAGTTATCATTTCATCATGTTTTACCTTATCAAATGCCTTGGTATAATCTATAAAGCACAAGTATATGTCTTTTTGTGTCTCTATTGATCTTTTTGTTAGTTTGAATAACGAAGACACAAACAATAGATTGCATGATTTATTGCCTGGCATATCTCGTCAGGTACATACCGCAGAAATCACACATCTACCACGGTAATTTTAAGCGGCCATGTGGTTGACAGAGACGCTGCCTTTCGCATGTTGTTTAGAACACAAAATACTCGCTTGTTAAAGTTTGCAGAAGCAATTGTGATCGATCAATGCAAGCCAGAATTGTGTAAACAGAAAGACATGTTAGTCAGCTTAAAATTACCGTGGTAGATAAGTGACATTACTGTGCGAATATGTGTATGTTTCAGCTTGAAGGTTTTATCTAGTTAATTCACGTAAGTTGTGTGATTTCTGCAGTATGTACCTGACGAGATGCAGCGAAATATTGCCAGTCAATAAATCGTGCAATCTATTGTTTGTGTCTTCATTATTCAAATTCACTACAAGAAAACATTGTTTTGAACTTTTTGTTAGCATTCAAAGTGTGTACGCAAAATGAAAGATTTAGACAGACAGTCATCACACCTACAGAAGCAGAAGTGGCTCTACTGTCCTGGTGTACACAGACATGAAAGGTTGAGACAGACAGTCATCACACCTACAGAAGCAGAAGTGGCTCTACTGTCCTGATGAGACAGACAGTCATCACACCTACAGGAGTAGAAGTGGCTCTACTGTCCTGGTGTACACAGACATGAAAGGTTGAGACAGACAGTCATCACACCTACAGAAGCAGAAGTGGCTCTACTGTCCTGGTGTACATAGACATGAAAGGTTGAGACAGACAGTCATCACACCTACAGAAGCAGAAGTGGCTCTACTGTCCTGGTGTACACAGACATGAAAGGTTGAGACAGACAGTCATCACACCTACAGAAGCAGAAGTGGCTCTACTGTCCTGGTGTACACAGACATGAAAGATTGAGACAGACAGTCATCACACCTACAGGAGCAGAAGTGGCTCTACTGTCCTGATGAGACAGTCATCACACCTACAGGAGCAGAAGTGGCTCTACTGTCCTGGTGAGACAGACAGTCATCACACCTACAGGAGCTGAAGTGGCTCTACTGTCCTGGTGAGACAGACAGTCATCACACCTACAGGAGCAGAAGTGGCTCTACTGTCCTGGTGAGACAGACAGTCATCACACCTACAGAAGCAGAAGTGGCTCTACTGTCCTGGTGTACACAGACATGAAAGGTTGAGACAGACAGTCATCACACCTACAGAAGGAGAAGTGGCTCTACTGTCCTGGTGTACATAGACATGAAAGGTTGAGACAGACAGTCATCACACCTACAGAAGCAGAAATGGCTCTACTGTCCTGGTGTACACAGACATGAAAGGTTGAGACAGACAGTCATCACACCTACAGGAGCAGAAGTGGCTCTACTGTCCTGGTGTACACAGACATGAAAGGTTGAGACAGACAGTCATCACACCTACAGGAGCAGAAGTGGCTCTACTGTCCTGGTGTACATAGACATGAAAGGTTGAGACAGACAGTCATCACACCTACAGGAGCAGAAGTAGCTCTACTGTCCTGGCCAAACCAATGTACATGGACATGAAAGGACCATTTAGGTACTTCTAGGGTGCCTCGTGGTTGAGCAAGAGAGATGTGATGCTATCTGTAAATTGTGACCTGTTTGGGGAACACACAAATCAATCATTGACTACATGTGGCTTCCACTGATGGAATCTGGACCCCTGCAGTAGCAGGTCAGCATGTGATAGAGGATGAAGCAGAGTCAGTCGTGTGTAACCTATTGGCTCCTGGAATTATAGATACCTATACTCCTCAACACTGTCTAAGAGAGATGTAGCACATATAGATATTCCCTGAGTGCGGAGGACATTTTCTTCTGTCTTGTGTAGTTGAGTTTGTGACAGTCAGTCAGTCAATCAGCCAGTCAGTAAGTCAGACATGATGTTTGTATCTACCAGAGTGGGAGACGAGGATGTACGCCTGATGTTGTGGGACACCGCAGGACAGGAGGAGTTTGACGCCATCACCAAAGCTTACTACAGAGGTCAGTCTAACGTAGCAGTGCTGTGTTCTATGACTGGCTTTGATCTTTTTATTAGCTTGCAGCTGTTGTGTTTGTTGTGTAGGGACTATTGTGTTTGTTGTGTAGGGACTGTTGTGTTTGTTGTGTAGGGACTGTTGTGTTTGTTGTGTAGGGACTGTTGTGTTTCTGTGTTTGTATAGACTTGTGTATCTGTTTAGCTCAGTATAGACTGTTGTTTTACACTCATTGTTACCTCTACAAACAGCATCAGAAGCTGCCAGTACCCTCTATGGTAGAAGAGGAAAGACCAAAGAAGACCCTAGATCACTTATTTAGCCTGGTATAGAAGAGGAACTGCATGAAAAAATTTGGTTTCAGTCACATGTATGTGGTTTATGTACATCCTTGTAACAACATACTAATGACATGTGAAAGTTGCGTATCCCGGTTGTGCATTTCAACACAGAAACCTGGCATATTTCACCGGATGATAAATTGTGCACCTGGTCTTTCTGACTGTTTATTTAAGTGCTGCATGAATCAGGTCACACGTCTGTGGTTGTGTCTTGTGTCCAGGTAGCCTCTAGCACAGTGGTTCTCAACCTTTTTTGGCCCATTCCTCCCTTCACCATATTTTCAGAACGCCATTCCCCCCCTTCCTATAAAAAATTTGGCCCGTTCCCCCCTTCACCGTATTTTCAGAACGTCATCCCCCCCCCCCCTCTTCATATTTCCTATCTAAAAATCCCCTCACCCCTACACAGTATACGTAAAAGTGGAAGGCAAATGTAATAGCATATACTAAAACAAGTCTAGACATCCACATAAAACATGATTTGTGGGTCTACTTACTTTATAAAATGAATTTTAGAAGGACGGGACATACATAACTGTAAAGTATGAAGGGAAAAACTATGTCAAGTAATCGGTTCTTGTATTAACACGATCTTGAAATGGTCTTCATTCCCCCCCTGGAAACCATGAAATTCCCCCCTGGGGGGGACTTCCCCACCGGTTGAGAACCACTGCTCTAGCAGGTACTGCCATTTAGGTGTGGTGTTCAGCCTTCATTTACTCTGTCACAGCTGAGGCGACCACTTCCCTTCCTCGCTGCCCTCTCAGACAGTTCCTAGACAATCCGGGACATGGTCAGGTAACCATGTTGTATGAGGCTGGGTCAGCCGTACGGGTCGTGACAGCATCACCCTGACTCAGCTGGTGTTTATATGCAGAGCGGAGACACTGTGTTAGTCTGCACCCACTCCATGTGAAGGCACACACTCTAGGGAGGCGTCAACAAGCTCAAGTTGAGTGCAGCTTTCCTTGGATATATTCATGTTGACCTCTGAAGGTGTACAAAGAAGAACGAACAAACAAACAAACTTTATTTTTAAGAAGAACGAACAAACTTTATTTTCAGAGGGTCCCAAATTGGGCATGCAGGCCAGTCTTACATTTTGCCCCTCCAGCCACTCATCTTTCATAGATCAATTATCTATTGTACATGTTACATTCACATGGGAAAGCATTAAATGAATGTTAGCATAAACAATGCATATTACCATGTTATGAGACAGACAGGCAGACAGACACTCACACATGCATAGTGGCCTGACCGATTGTTCTGTTACTGTAACCAATTCTAGTAACCTGACCTATTGTTCTGTTACTGTAACCACTTCTAGTAACCTGACCTATTATTCTGTTACTGTAACCACTTCTAGTGGCCTGATCTATTGTTCTGTTACTGTAACCACTTCTAGTGGCCTAACCTATTATTCTGTTACTGTAACCACATCTAGTGGCCTGATCTATTGTTCTGTTACTGTAACCACTTCTAGTGGCCTGACCTATTGTTCTGTTATTGTAACCACTTCTAGTAGCCAGACAGATTGTTCTGTTACTGTAACCACTTCTAGTAACCTGACCTATTGTTCTGTTACTGTAACCACTTCTAGTGGCCAGACAGATTGTTTTGTTACTGTGGCTCATATTCTAATGGCCATATCATGTGTTCTTGTTACATATACTTCACAATGATGTTCCAGGGGCCCTCACTTGTTGTTGTTTGTTTCTGATACAGTTAAGCGTACCTGAAAGCAAAACTGGTACATTGTTCTGTTGATGTGTTCAGCTTGTCATCTCCCAGTGGATGTTATTCCCCAACCAACTCAGGTCTAGTTCTGTCAACTTGATGATGATTGGTGGAATTGAGCAGCTCAACTCAGGTCTAGTTCTGTCAACTTGATGATGATTGGTGGAATTGAGCAGCTCAACTCAGGTCTAGTTCTGTCAACTTGATGATGATTGGTGGAATTGAGCAGCTAAACTCAGGTCTAGTTCTGTCAACTTGATGATGATTGGTGGAATTGAGCAGCTCAACTCAGGTCTAGTTCTGTCAACTTGATGATGATTGGTGGAATTGAGCAGCTCAACTCAGGTCTAGTTCTGTCAACTTGATGATGATTGGTGGAATTGAGCAGCTCAACTCAGGTCTAGTTCTGTCAACTTGATGATGATTGGTGGAATTGAGCAGCTCAACTCAGGTCTAGTTCTGTCAACTTGATGATGATTGGTGGAATTGAGCAGCTCAACTCTTCTGCTCGTGGCGTAGCTGATCTGACACCAGCATGCATTAGTCACCTATACAACCCCACAATGCATTGGGGTATTTGATCCTACAGTATGTGGTATAACAATCAACCCTACTGACCCTATTTCATATAGAACAGTATGAGTGAAACCTCATATTAATTCTGCATATCCCGTGTAGCATATCACAGGTACTATACTAACCCCTTAACATGTAATATGCATTGTTTATGTTTACAACATTCTTTTGATAATGTTTTTTTCTATGTGAACGTATTATGCACTATTGATAAAAGAAAGATGAATGATTGGAAGGGCCGAATGTAAGACGGGCCTGTGTGCCCAAATTGTTACCCTTTTGAAAATAAAGTCTGTTCATTCGTTCGTCGTTCATTCATTCTCTCTCTTTCTTTCTCTCCCCCCCCCCTCTCTCTCTCTCTTCTTTCTCCTATATACCACATACATATGTATGTTATAAGGTTGTATGAATGTTTATTAATATGTGTAAATGTATGTATGTGCACACACACATATCAGTCCACCCAGACTTTAGGATTCTGTTGGTACACACATAGAGGAGCACAGAAAATTAATCACGTTATTATTACCATCATACTTAGGTGCACACGTCATTGCTCTTTAATATTTGTCCACTGTGGCTGACCTTTCACTGGCACCTACTCATATATTGTGCGGAATTGACACCCACTTCTTAGTTTTCACTCTCGGACCACCATCACACCTCCATTGCTTCCAGTTTCCCACCTTACCTTCCTCTCCCCCTTGTTTCATGTACTACTTTCACTCATTCACCTGGGATCTTCACTGAGCCATTACCAACCCCTACCCTGGTCCCCAAAACCCACAGACTCCCACGGCTGTCTATATAATAGTAGGAAGGTCCAACTCTTGTTAGTATCACAGCCTGGTCCCCACAACCCACAGACTCCCACGGCTGTCTATATAATAGTAGGAAGGTCCAACTCATGTTAGTATCACAGCCTGGGATTACGAGATAAGTAGAAAATACTTTTTTCTTTCCCAAATGTTCATTTTCTCTTCACTGTTTTCATTTTTTAAAAATTCTTCTCATCCCATTCTTCTGCCTTAATGTAGTCACTCCATGATTATATATTGTGTTTTGGTATGTATTTGTTTGCTGATGAAGGCTAGTCGCCGCAGCGTCGTCCTTGTATTGTTCGTAATTCTGTTCTGTAAAGCTGCATTACTTTGTGTTATTGTATATTGTTTACATTAGTCACCTCCGCATGCCACTGGGGTGTGAACTGTCAGGTCAGTGGTAATCTCACAACAGGTATTAAAGTTGAGATGTCGGGTGTTAGGCCTGGACGTATGCTGGGCTATGACATATAAGGTGGACATTTCCCTGGACACATGCTGAGCTATGACATATAAGGTGGACATTTCCCTGGACACATGCTGGGCTATGACATATGAGGTGGACATTTCCCTTCTTTGTTGCAAGCTAGGTTATAGTATTACTATAACCATATTGTAGAGGTCAGGCATTGTTCTGTTTAACGACATTGCAGGGGCCCAGGCCTGTGTTCTTGTGTTCTCCACGGTCGACCGGGAATCGTTTGAGTCACTGGAGCTGTGGAAGAAGAAGGTTTGTACATGGATATCTTCTTGTAGTGTTGCCGAACCTGTCTTATCTTGTTGACACTGCCTTGTCATGTTGTTGACACTGTCTTGTCATGTTGTTGACACTGTTATGTCATGTTGTTGACACTGTTATGTCACGTTGTTGACACTGTTGTGTCATGTTGTTGACACTGTTATGTCATGTTGTTGACACTGTCATTTCATGTTGTTGACACTGTTATGTCATGTTGTTGACACTGTTATGTCATGTTGTTGACACTGTTTTGTCATGTTGTTGACACTGTCTTGTCATGTTGTTGACACTGTCTTGTCATATTGTTGACACTGTCTTGTCATGTTGTTGACACTGTTATGTCATGTCATCGAAACTGTCTTGCCATATTCTCAACACTGTCTATTGTACAGGGCATCTTGTGTACAGCACATCTTGTGTACAGGGCATCATCCTGTGTACAGGGCATCATCCTGCGTACAGCACATCTTGTGTACAGGGCACTGCAGTTACATGTTAGATTGTGTCTGATCTTACATGATTAGTTGCTAGATTGTGCCTGATCTTTCTTGATTACATGCTAGATTGTGTCTGATCTTATGTGATTACATTCCTGTCGCCAACATGGCGGTTAGGCGTTGAACCGTTAAGGCCTGTGGCGTGTTTATGCTTGTAGCTACGGTTTGCAATCGCATTTTCCTGATGTTGGACTGGTAGTACATGGTTCTGTCGCCTTGCTACTTAGTGAGTGCGTGGGCGACACTGTGAGCTGTGAAATTCGCGTGGAATGGTTTTACATCTGTCCTGTACAGTGACCTGCATGTTTGGAACAATGGCTACCGGCTGTTGTTGAATTGACTGATTTGCCTTTTCGGTTCACGGGTGCATTTTTCAGGAGACTCCCGGGAGTCGGCGCTGAAGCTGCAGAGTTCGTGCTTCGTGCGACGCTTTCGGCGGGTCGCCCTGCGGCAAAAGACCGAGCCATGTGAGAAAACCCGGGTCAATGAGGTCTTTCTGGTGACTGCCGAGTCCATCAACGATGAACTGTGGTTTTCATGGATTAATTTTATGTTGGCATTCTGGCGGCGGCATTATGCACAGTGTACCTGTGCGGGCTGTTGGATTGCCGAGACTCCTGTCTGTTCCACTTTTCACATTGGATAGTGGGGGTCATTTTGTGTGATATTCACTGGCACAGTAATGGAGCATAATGGGGACGACCCGTTGCCGTGAAGTTGGAACCTCAACTAACTAACTAACTAACTAACTAACTAACTAACTAACTAACTAACTAAATAACTAACTAACTAACATGCTAGATTGTCTGATCTTACTAATTCTGTTCTTCCTTGTACTGTGATTACATGCTAGATTGTCTGATCTTACATGCTAGATTGTGTCTGATCTTACATGATTATATGCTAGATTGTGTCTGATCTTACATGATTACATGTTAGATTGTGTCTGGCCTTACATGATTACATGTTAGATTGTGTCTGATCTTACATGATTATATGTTAGATTGTGTCTGGTCTTACATGATTACATGTTAGACTGTGTCTGATTTTACATGATTATGTGTTAGATTGTGTCTGATCTTACATGATTATATGTTAGATTGTGTCTGATCTTACATGATTATGTGTTAGATTGTGTCTGATCTTACATGATTATATGTTAGATTGTGTCTGATCTTACATGATTATATGTTAGATTGTGTCTGATCTTACATTATTATATGTTAGATTGTGTCTGGCCTTACATGATTACATGTTAGATTGTGTCTGATCTTACATGATTATATGTTAGATTGTGTCTGGTCTTACATGATTACATGTTAGATTGTGTCTGATTTTACATGATTATGTGTTAGATTGTGTCTGATCTTACATGATTATATGTTAGATTGTGTCTGATCTTACATGATTATATGTTAGATTGTGTCTGATCTTACATGATTACATGTTAGATTGTGTCAGGCCTTACATGATTATATGTTAGATTGTGTCTGATCTTACATGATTACATGTTAGATTGTGTCTGATCTTACATGATTACATGTTAGATTGTGTATTGATCTTACATGATTACATGCTAGATTGTGTCTGATCTTACATGATTATATGTTAGATTGTGTCTGATCTTACATGATTATATGTTAGATTGTGTCTGATCTTACATGATTATAAGTTAGATTGTGTCTGATAGTGATTAATGCTAGATTGTGTCTGATCTTACTAATTCTGTTCTTCCTTGTACTGTGATTACATGCTGGATTGTATCTGATCTTACATGATTATATGCTAGCTTGTTTCTGATATTACATGATTACATGCTAGATTGTGTCTGATCTTACATGATTACATGCTAGATTGTGTCTGATAGTGATTACATGCTAGATTGTGTCTGATAGTGATTACATGCTAGATTGTGTCTGATAGTGATTACATGGTTGATTGTGTCTGATAGTGATTACATGCTAGATTGTGTCTGATAGTGATTACATGCTAGATTGTGTCTGATAGTGATTACATGCTAGATTGTGTCTGATAGTGATTACATGCTAGATTGTGTCTGATAGTGATTACATGCTAGATTGTGTCTGATAGTGATTACATGCTAGATTGTGTCTGATAGTGATTACATGCTAGATTGTGTCTGATAGTGATTACATGCTAGATTGTGTCTGATAGTGATTACATGCTAGATTGTGTCTGATAGTGATTACATGCTAGATTGTGTCTGATAGTGATTACATGCTAGATTGTGTCTGATAGTGATTACATGCTAGATTGTGTCTGATAGTGATTTCATGCTAGATTGTGTCTGACAGTGATTACGTGCTAGAGTGTGTCTGATCTTACATGATTACGTGCTAGATTGTGTCTGACAGTGATTACATGCTAGATTGTGTCTGATAGTGATTACATGCTAGATTGTGTCTGATAGTGATTACATGCTAGATTGTGTCTGATAGTGATTACATGCTAGATTGTGTCTGATAGTGATTACATGCTAGATTGTGTCTGACAGTGATTACATGCTAGATTGTGTCTGACAGTGATTACATGCTAGATTGTGTCTGATAGTGATTACATGCAAGATTGTGTCTGATAGTGATTACATGCTAGATTGTGTCTGATAGTGATTACATGCTAGATTGTGTCTGATAGTGATTACATGCTAGATTGTGTCTGATAGTGATTACATGCTAGATTGTGTCTGACAGTGATTACATGTTAGATTGTGTCTGATAGTGATTACGTGCTAGATTGTGTCTGATAGTGATTACATGCTAGATTGTGTCTGATAGTGATTACATGCTAGATTGTGTCTGATAGTGATTACGTGCTAGATTGTGTCTGATAGTGATTACGTGCTAGATTGTGTCTGATAGTGATTACGTGCTAGATTGTGTCTGACAGTGATTACGTGCTAGATTGTGTCTGACAGTGATTATGTGGTCGATTGTGTCTGATAGTGATTACATGCTAGATTGTGTCTGATAGTGATTACATGCTAGATTGTGTCTGATAGTGATTACATGCTAGATTGTGTCTGATAGTGATTACATGCTAGATTGTGTCTGATAGTGATTACGTGCTAGATTGTGTCTGACAGTGATTACATGCTAGATTGTGTCTGACAGTGATTACATGCTAGATTGTGTCTGACAGTGATTACGTGGTCGATTGTGTCTGATAGTGATTACATGCTAGATTGTGTCTGATAGTGATTACATGCTAGATTGTGTCTGATAGTGATTACATGCTAGATTGTGTCTGATAGTGATTACATGCTAGATTGTGTCTGATAGTGATTACATGCTAGATTGTGTCTGATAGTGATTACATGCTAGATTGTGTCTGATAGTGATTACATGCTAGATTGTGTCTGATAGTGATTACATGCTAGATTGTGTCTGACAGTGATTATGCTAGATTGTGTCTGATAGTGATTACATGCTAGATTGTGTCTGACAGTGATTACATGCTAGATTGTGTCTGATAGTGATTACATGCTAGATTGTGTCTGATAGTGATTATGTGCTAGATTGTGTCTGACAGTGATTACGTGCTAGATTGTGTCTGACAGTGATTACGTGCTAGATTGTGTCTGACAGTGATTACGTGGTCGATTGTGTCTGATCTTACTCGTCTTGTTCTTCCCTGTGCTGTGATCATGTGGCAGACTGCCAGTTTTACATCTAGAACCTACGTTTGTTTCCAACAAAGGTTGAGGACGAGGTGGGAGAGATCGTCATGGTGATTGTACAGAATAAGATCGACCTCATAGATGATGCTCTAGTACAGACGTAAGTATCCCTGTTTGTTGATCTATGTATGTTTAGTTCATTTGTTTGTTGATTCTTGTAATTGTAGTTCATCTGTTTATTGATACTTGTAGTTGCAAATATTTTTAAAGCTTGTGTTTTTTAGTTCATCTATTTGTTAGTACACATGTTGTTGTTATTTTTATTGACATCATTTGTTTTGACATATGAAATTATCGGACAGTAGTCACCAGCATTGTAGAGCAGATATGTCATGTCATCATCATCATCAAGTGTCTTATATATACATTATGTATCATCATCATCATCATCAAGTGTCTTATATATACATTATGTATCAACATCGTCATCATCAAGCACTTTATATATACATTATGTATCAACATCGTCATCATCAAGCACTTTATATATATACATTATGTATCAACATCGTCATCATCAAGTGTCTTATATATATACATTATGTATAGACATTGTCATCATCAAGCACTTTATATATATACACTAGCTGACCCTGCCCGGCTTCGCCCAGACCCTGGTGGGGAGCATCTCATTTAATTCATATAAGTAGTCATATAAGTTCTCGTTCCCGTTACCGACAATCTGTCTGTCTGTCTGTCTATCTGTCTGTCTGTCTGACCCGGCCCGGCTTCGCCCAGACCCTGATTAGGAGCATCTCATTTAATTCATATAATTAGTCATATAAGTTCCCGTTCCCGACTGTCTGTCTGTCTGTCTGTCTATCTATCTGTCTGTCTGACCCGGCCCAGCCCATGGTGGAGAGCATCTCATTTAAATCATATAAGTAGTCATATAAGATCCCGTTCCCGACTATCTGTCTGTCTGTCTGTCTTGGGTAAATGGAGGAGGGAGGAGGAAGAGGGAGGTGGAGGAGGGAGGAGGAGACAGGAGACAGGAGGAATAGGGAGGAATAGGAGGGAGGAGGAGGGATTAGGAAGAGGAGGGAGGAGTAGGGTGGAGGAGGAGGGGGAGGAGGAAGAGGGAGAACGCAGGAGGAGGAGGGAGGAGGCGGAGGGAGCAGGAAGAGGGAGGAAGAGGGAGGAGGGAGAAGGAGGAGGGAGGAGAAGGAGGAGGGAGAATAAGGGAGGAGGAGAGGGAGGAGGAGGAGAGAGTGGGAGGAGGCGGAGGGTGAAGGAAGAGGGAGGAGAAGGAGGGAAGAGGATGAGGGGGAGGAGGAGGAAGAGGGAGGAGGAGAAATGTGAAGGGGGGAGGAGGGAGAGGGAAGAGGGAGGAGGAGGAATGTGAAGGGAGGAGGAGGAATGTGAAGGGAGGAGGAGGGAGGAGGAGAATGGAGGAGGAGGGGGAGGAGTAGGGAGGATGAAGGAGGAGGGATGAGGGGTAGGAGGAGAAGGGAGGAGGAGGGTGAAGGAGGAAGGAAGAGGAGGGCGAGGAGGAAGAGGGAGGAGGAGGGAGGAGGAAGAGAGTGGAGGAGGGAGGAAGAGATAGGCGGAGAGAGGAATAGGAGGGAGGAGGAGGGATTAAGAGAAGGAGGGGGGAAAGGGGAGAAGGAAGAGGGAGGAGGAGGAAGGAGGAGGAGGGGGGAGGAGGGTGAAGGAGGAGGGAGGGGGAGGGAGGAGGAGAACGCAGGTGGGGGAGGAGGAGAAGGGAGAGGGAGGAGGAGGAGGGAGGAGGTGGAGGGAGGAAGAGGTAGAAGGAGGATGGAGGAGGGGGAGGAGGAGGAGGAATGATGAGGAGGGAGGAGGAGGAAGAGGGATGTGGAGGAGGGAGGAGGTAGAGGGAGGAAAAGGGAGGAGAGAGGAGGAGGAGGGAGGAGGAGGGAGTAGGAGGGAGGAGGATAGAGGGGAGAGGAAGAGGAAGAGGGAGAGGGAGGAGGAAGAGGAGGAGGGAGAGGGAGGAGGAGGGGAGGAGGTAGAGGGAGGAGGAGGGGAGGAGGTAGAGGCAGGAGGAGAAGAGAGGAGGAGGGAGTTCGCCATTCCCAATTCATACTCGTCTAGGTTCTGTGATTTCGGTCCTTCAATTGATTGTTCTTCCCTTCTACATGACTGTAGATAACTTCCTTACACATAAAAAGATGAATTGTTATTGATATTGCCGTGGCATGGAGGCATATATATCAGCAGCAGAGTTGAACGCCTACGCCAGCCGGCACGGCACTTGATGATGATGATGATTGCCGTGTGACGATTCTGTGTAGTCACGTCATTTTCTTCCCTTTCCCTAGCGTTTTGGTTCGGGGATTCTTTCATCATCATCATCATATATTTACGTACGTATTTTGGGAATGGGAGGAGGGAGGAGGAGGAAGAAGAAAAAAGAATACGACAGTTGGCAGCGCTGGAATGAAAGGAAGGCGTGTAGAAAATTTCATCTCAATCGGATGGGCCGTTCGCGAGCGCATAAAGGACATACATACATACATACAGACAGACAGACAGACGGAGATCCTAATTTATATATAAGACTAGCTGACCCTGCCCGGCTTCGCCCAGACCCTGGTGGGGAGCATCTCATTTAATTCATATAAGTAGTCATATAAGTTCTCGTTCCCGTTACCGACTGTCTGTCTGTCTGTCTGTCTGTCTGTCTGTCTGTCTGTCTGTCTGTCTGTCTGTCTGTCTGTCTGTCTGTCTGACCCGGCCCGGCATTGCCCAGCTCCTGGTGTGGAGCATCTCATTTAATTCATATAAGTAGTCATATAAAATCCCGTTCCCGACTGTCTATCTGTCTGTCTATCTGTCTGTCTATCTGTCTGCCTGACCCTGCCCGGCTTCGCCCAGTCCCTGGTGGGAAGCATCTCATTTAATTCATATAAGTAGTCATATAAGTTCCCGTTCCCGTTACCGACTATCTGTCTGTCTGTCTGTCTGTCTGTCTGACCCGGCCCGACATCGCCCAGCTCCTGGTGTGAAGCATCTCATTTAATTTATATAAGTAGTCATATAAGTTCCTGTTCCCGACTGTCTGTCTGTCTGTCTATCTGTCTGCCTGACCCTGTCCGGCTTCATTAAATTCATACAACAAAAAAAAATGTAACTTAAAAGAACGTTCTACCACACACCATCCATTATCCATTATTTTTAATGAAAACTCTTTCTAATCACCTGCATGACTACAGTAACTTCTTAAGCAAAAAAAGATGAGTTACAATGTTATGCATTGTGCATCATTTTTATGAAAACTTTGAAAATGCCTTACAGATTGTATCATTATTTATTATAACTCATATGCCGGTACATAACTATGGACAAAGAGTTTATAAATCTTTGAAAACGATGCCACAATATGACTATAAGTTATACAGAAAAGTTATGCCCCTTGAAATAACTTTTACAGAGTTAGGTCCCCTGAGATATATGAAATTATGATGAAAAATGAAAAATGAAATAATACTGAGTAAGCAGGCGATTTCACACTAACAAAATATCACAGTTGACAGCTCTGGAATGAAAGGAAGGCGTGTAGAAAATTTCATCTCAATCGGATGGGCCGTTCGCGAACAAATAAAGGACATACATACATACATACAGAGATACATAAATACGGACGCACATCCTAATTTATATATAAGAAGATTATGTATCGACATCATCATCATCAAGCACTTTATATATATACATTATGTATCAACATCGTCATCATCAAGCACTTTATATATACATTATGTATCAACATCGTCATCATCAAGCACTTTATATATACATTATGTATCAACATCGTCATCATCAAGCACTTTATATATATATACATTATGTATCAACATCGTCATCATCAAGCACTTTATATATATACATTATGTATCAACATCGTCATCATCAAGCACTTTATATATATATACATTATGTATCAACATCGTCATCATCAAGTGTCTTATATATATACATTATGTATCGACATCGTCATCATCAAGCACTTTATATATATACATTATGTATCGACATCGTCATCATCAAGCACTATATATATATAAATTATACATCAACCCTTAGGTCAGAAGCCGAGGAGCTGGCCAAGAAACTTCGGCTGAGATTTTACCCAGCTTCCGTCAAGGAAAACCTCAATGTGGAAGAAGGTAAGTTCATTGTGAAATACTTGACATTGTCACAGGGGATAGAATGCTTTCTGGAATTTTGGCCTACCAGGTCTGCTAGCGCTAGATCTCTACATGCTGGGCTGCCTATGTTGTAGTTTCTGGTCTCTCATTCCCATAGCATGACATCATCTCCTGTTATTGCACCTGGTTGTTGGTGTTTACCATATGGTGTTGAGGTGTATATGAGTACCAGAACACCACGCTTGTGTCCTACACGGTCGAGACATGTTGTCTGATATCCCCTCAACAGAAATCTGTGTTGGGCATTGAGGTGTGTCTCTCGTATGCATGCCACATCCATTTGTTCTTCATAAATGCGATGGGCTAAGGACTAAGGGGACTTGTTGTTTAAGCTTCCTTCGGCATTCCACTGCAGTATGTCAAGTGTCTGAGGTGTTTGATCAGTAATTGTTTCCTTATCCTGCTGTGCATTGTGCTATATGTCGTTATCTTTAAACGTGTTATGTTGCACTGTTTTGTCAAGCCTGTGACTCAGTACATCCGACTTCGACTACATTATTTTGGGGTTGACTTTCCCTAGCCTTTGCATGTCCCCAGTCTACCTACAAGGCAGCAGGTGTGTATCTCTCTGTGTCTGGTCCCTAGCCTTTGACTGTCCCCAGTCTCTCTGTGTCTGGTCCCTAGCCTTTGACTGTCCCCAGTCTCTCTATGTATGGTCCCTAGCCTTTGACTGTCCCCAGTCTACCTACAAGGCAGCAGGTTTTGTTGTGCACTGCTTACAAGATGGCAAACCCAGTTTATACTCCAGATGATGGTGTACCAGTACCACTCTAGACAGCTTTCTGCACAGAAGACGACCTCCACAAAATTGATTGCCTTGTGCTTGATCAATTAGCAGGCAGTGACCACAGACTCTGTCAAACTTGTAATGAATACAGCGTATGTTCTCCAGGAGCAAAAGCTGTTGCCATGCTGGAATTATAGACAAACGATTCTTCATGCAATCACTGAATGCATCCCTAGAGGGGCTAGGAAGAATTACAAACCATACAGGACTGAAAAACTACAAACTCTGTAGGACATTAGAATGAGAACAAACCACTAATGTAAGCATCTCTCTCAAAGCCATCACAGCAAAATACACAAATATACAAAATCAAACAAGAAGAGACTGATGGAGAGAAAAAAACTGAAAGCCTTAACTTAGACAGAGATGGAAATAAACTGAGGAAACTAGTACAAGCCATGAATAATGAAGGATCCGGTCAGAAACCAGTTACAATTAAACAGGGAAACATATTGCTTACAGGGAAACAAATTGCAAAGGCACTGATGGAGCATTATGCTAGGGCAGACTACATTGATTCACAGGAGAACAAGGAAATCAAAGCCAAACAATAATAACACTGAGTTATTGACAGAATATTCATCATCATGTGCCATGAATGATAAGCCTGGGCGGTCATCGCCATCTCACGCAATTACTGGAGTCGTGAATCAGCTCTGTGTTCTTGTCTAGACCATACCACGCGGCCTAGACATCCAGGTGTTTACTTCTCTGCCTTCCCCTTGTTCTCTTCCGCTCAATCTTGCCAGTTGTTACCAAGTTCTCCAATTTATTTCTTCTCATAACGTGACCAAAAAATTGTGACTGTCTACATCTAATTTCTCTAATCAGTTTATGGTTTTCATTTGTTTCTTGTAGGACTTGGTCATTGGTTTTTCTGTTTGTCAATGGTATTTTTTGCCTTCTCCTCAGAAACCACATTTCCACAGCCATCAGATGTTTTTCAGCCTGACTGCTCATTGTCCATGCTTCACATCCATACAAAAGTACAGGTTCTATGTAGCACTTCATGGTGGATGAAATTGTGAGGGCAGCCGACAGATAGTTGTTGGTTATGGTCTAAAGTTTTGCGATGGTAGGAAGAGGATCTCTTAAACGAGACAATGGCTGCGGTCACCAGCCAGTATGGTCACCACCAGTAAAGAAAGCAACCGCAAACTACCTTCTGTAAGATGCCTAGTTTATTATTATTCATCAAATCTCAGAATGTCACAAGCAGAGGACAGCAAAACTAAAATTGGCAACAGAATATATCATGGCATATTACACATGGAAGAAATGGAATGAGAGACCTCAAAAAAGAAGAAATCTCCTGGGAATGACGGAATTTCAAATGACATGCTAACACAACTGCGTATTGATGCAAGAAAGAAACTATCAGAAGTGCTACATTACAGCTGGAAGAGAGGAATAGTCCCACAGGCAAGGACACAAGTGAATACTGGTCCCAAAGTAGAATAAAATCCTGGCAGGACCACAAGGCTATTGACCTATCTGTCCACTCAGCTGTGTGGGGGACCACAAGGCTATTGACCTATCTGTCCACTCAGCTGTGTGGGGGACCACAAGGCTATTGACCTATCTGTCCACTCAGCTGTGTGGGGGACCACAGGGCTATTGACCTATCTGTCCACTCAGCTGTGTGGGGGACCACAAGGCTATTGACCTATCTGTCCACTCAGCTGTGTGGGGGACCACAAGGCTATTGACCTATCTGTCCACTCAGCTGTGTGGGGGACCACAGGGCTATTGACCTATCTGTCCACTCAGCTGTGTGGGGGACCACAAGGCTATTGACCTATCAGTCCACTCAGCTGTGTGGGGGACCACAAGGCTATTGACCTATCTGTCCACTCAGCTGTGTGGGGGAATTAATAGAACGCATTATTAATTACAGGCTAATGTGGCATCTGGAAAAAAAACATATCTCAGCTCCACAACAAGCAGGATTCAGAAAGTACACATCCACAGAGGAGTAAATAACCTACATAGCTCAGGAAAAAAAGGATGCCTTCCAAGAATGAAATAACACATTGGCAGTCTGGGTAGGTTGAGAAAATTGAATGCGAAAATTTTTGTACAATTAACCTCATAAACCATGTCACTAAGCTTCTACTCAGAATTATAATGAGAAGAACAAGAAAGAAAATAAAAATGGGAATTGGTGAAGAACAGTATGGTTTTATGGAAGGAAAGGGTACAAACAATGCAATATATACTAATAGAAAGGTCAATAGAGACACAGAAAGATATTTGCGCTTCATAGATTATACTAAGGCATTTGATAAAGTAAAACATGATGAACTGATTAAAATATTGGAAGATATTAGCATTGATGGGAAGGATCTCTGAGTAATAAAGAATATTTACTGGAACCAAGTAGCAGCAATAAAATGGGAAATAAAGAGGGCAGTTATGAACTAATAAAACTAGGAGTATGACATAGTCTTGTCATCGGATCTCTTCTCCCTGTATAGCAAAGTAATAATGAGAGAGATCAAAGAGATGCCAGGAATACTAATCGGAGGAAATAATATAAACAATATACGCTATGCAGATGACACAGTATTGGTGGCAGATAAATCAACAGACCTACAACAATTGTTGGATATTGTAGTAACAGAGAGTGCAAAGAAAGGACTCTCTTGAATATCAAGAAAACAGTAGGACTGATGATATCAAAAAAAAAGGTGACACCAAAATGGGAAATAGAAATAGAAGGGAAAATTCTTAATCAGTTGGATAATTTTAAATACCAATGGGCATTTATAACATCAGATGGAAGATATACAACAGAGATTAAGAGCAGATTAGGGCAAGCAAAGGCTGCATTTCGGAAAATGAAGAGTATCCTATACAATAAGTCACTATCATTGAATGTAAGAAAGAGGGTGCTGAAGTGCTATATAGAACCTGTATTACTGTATGGCAGTGAATCTTGGAATGTAAATGAACAAATTAGGAAGAACTTAGAAGCAACAGAGATGTGGTTCCTAAGACAAATGTTGTGAATTCCTTGGATTGCCAGAGTAACTAACGACGATTGCCTGAAACAGGCTAATGAAACTAGAACATCATATACAACATTAAGAACGAGTCAAACAGTTTTCTTTGGCCATGTGAAGAGAAGAGAGACATTGGAGAACATTGTGACAACTGGAAAGATCGAGGGGGAGAGGCAAATCAAGAGAAATCATGCTGGATGTATTGAGATGGTGGCATGAAGGAATATCATCAGCAGAGTTGATCCAGAAAACCAAAGACCGAGATCTGTGGAAAGTCATCAATGCCTATTGCCAGCCAGCTAGGCACTTGATGATGATGATGATGATTGTATAAAGTCAGGAGTCTCCATGGCGAAGTGGTCAAGCCGTCCGACTCAGGCTCTGAAGGTTGTGAGTTTGATTCCGGGCCGCGTCCTTTGGTTCACGAGTGCATTTTTTTTTTCCTGAGACTCCTGCGGGTCATCGCTGGAGCTATATAGTTCATGCTTTGCGTGATGCTTTCCATGCTGCGGAAAGAGACTGCACCATATGGGATAAACCTGGTGCAATGAAGTCGACCCTGTCGACTTTTAAGCGACTTTTTAAGATTGTGTAAAGTTGGAAGGAGGGACTGAAATTAAAATTGTGAAAAATGGAGGTGTGTGGGAAAATGTAGAAATGGATCATCCACTACCTTAAGAGCAGAACTGCCAGGACAAAAGTACAAGGACAAACCAGCAAGAAAATGTTGTAGCAGCAAGGTGTCCTCCAGGGGGGAGTTCTTTCACCGTCACCTGCCCTAGCAAATGTCAATAACTTAGCCATGTGGACTTGTGAAGGTGTCCTCTAAGGGGGAGTTCTTTCACCGTCACCTGCCCTAGCAAATGTCAATAACTTAGCCATGTGGACTTGTGAAGGTGTTCTCCAGGGGGGAGTTCTTTCACCGTCACCTGCCCTAGCAAATGTCAATAACTTAGCCAAGGGACTTGTGAAGGTGTTCTCCAAGGGGGAGTTCTTTCACCGTCACCTGCCCTAGCAAATGTCAATAACTTAGCCATGGGACTTGTGAAGGTGTCCTCCAAGGGGGAGTTCTTTCACCATCACCTGCCCTAGCAAATGTCAATAACTTAGCCATGGGACTTGTGAAGAATGTATAGATTTGCTGGGCTCTGCTCTCTCTTCTGTCTTGCACAGGTTGTAGACATGTGATGTTTTCCAATGTATTACTATGTGTGGTTGTCATGCCTACAGTTATAATCTGCATTCCTTGATTTTAGACTTTGATTACTGTGTTCAAAAAGATGAACCCTAAACTGCATAGTTTGTGGAGACTGCACTAGCTGGACGGCCTTAATTCCTCAGGCTCAAGACACCCCCCCCCCCCTGTCCTACACCGCAAGGTACTGTAGGCAGTAGATGACAGATGACTGTTAAGGTGTGACTTAAGTTCTTTGCCCACGCTGTAATGCCGTACTCAAGGAATGACCTCATTGTATCAGCATATAGCTTCTGGAGAACTGTCTCAGCTGCTGCCCTTGTTGTACCAGCCATTGTTCATAATTGCCATTTGTTGCCTTGCTCTTGTTCCATTTGTATCAACATGTGTTTTCCATGTTAGGAGGTTTAATAGTCTTGAATGGGGAAGACTAAAGTGAACCAACTTTGTAGATTCTGCAAAAAGAAACATTAGGACAGATCCAACACTCAGCATAACAACAGCTAAACATATTAATAACAGAAACAGACTCCCAGCTTGGGGACATGGTATTGAGAACAGGAACATTCAGAATGAATTAGACAAAAGAAAAATAGCAAAAAGCTACATAGAAAAACATGACTCAAGCAGCACATGGATGCATGTATGGGCAGCTGGGAGGCAGAAGAAGTCATGTAATGTAATGTTGATGTCCAGGTGGGTTAGTGTGGGTGGCCAGTGGAAGACTATCCATGCCAGAGACTGACACGTGTATTGATGGATGCCGAAAGCCTAACCTTGTCACGTTTGCAGTTTTCAGGTACCTGGCCGGCAAGTATCTGGACAGGCTCAACACAGACATGGATGCAGACGTCAGCACACAGAAAATTGGTGAGTCCATCGTGTGTAACCTTGACTGTGAAATTATAGTTCAGGAAGATGTGAAAGGTGACTGTCGAACTCTCCTCATTATGATCTCAGCTGGAATCATTGCCTTCAGGTGTGGAGTAGGCCTTGGTGATGATGACTCTGTAGTTCTGTCTCTTGTTGATGTTTTGGTGAAGTAGTTACTTGGCTGTTTGAGCCTTTTTTACATCTCTCTGTCTTCCTTTGTTTCTCTTGCCCAGTAATTATTGATATGTCTGATAAGTAGGAAATGTGTTGGCAAATATAATGGTTGTCTTGTGATGTGTGGTTTATCTCTGTAATTATATTTACTTATCAGTCCTACCATCATTGTCCTCTGATTGTTCAAATCTGATATGTCATTTGTCACTGGGTTCAGTGTTTCTGTCCTCATGTACACATTTCTCAGCTGTCATGTGTTGTCATGAGTTTATGTACACATGTCTCAGATGTTGTGTTTTATCATGAGTTTATGTACACATGTCTCAGCTGTCATGTTTATTATGAGTTTATGTACACATGTCTCAGCTGTCATGTGTTGTCATGAGTTTATGTACACATGTCTCAGCTGTTGTGTTTTATCATGAGTTTATGTACACATGTCTCAGCTGTCATGTTTAACACAAGTTTAATTCACATGTCTCAGCTGTTATGTTTTGTCATGAGTTTATGTACACATGTTTATCTCTGTCATGCATCCTTCATTAGATGTTATTCATGTGTCTAGATAATTGGAATTCTAAACTTTCACCAAAAGTAACATCCTTGTTTTTCATTGTACAGTTAGGCACAATCTGTTTCTTTGATATCACCATGACTTCTGTCTTTCTAATATTCAAACTAAGGCCCATTTTTTTCACTGTCTACAACTGGTTCTCAACCTTTTTTGGCCCATGCACCCCTTCACCATATTTTCAGAACGTCATTCCCCTACTTTCGCATTTCCTCCCTATAAATCCCCCCCCCCCATACCCCTGCCCAGTATATGTAAAACTGGAAGCTAAATTTAATAACACATACTAGAACAAGTCTAGATGTCTACATAAGACATGATTTGCGGGTTTACTTCAGTTATAAAATGAATTTCAGAAGGGCGAAAAGTACAGAACTGTAAAATATGGAGGGGAAAAAATAAGTAATTGGTTCTCCCCCCCCCCCCCTCTCTCTCTCTCTCTCTCTCTCTCTCTCCCCACACACACACACACACACCACACACAGAAACCCTAAAATTCCCCCTGGAGGCGAATTCCCCACCTGTTGAGAACCACTGGTCTACAACCACTGTATCTATCATTTCCCTTAGTCACTTCTAACTTGTTGCTAACAGGACAGTGTGATTAGTATAACGTAAGTTATTGATAACGTAAGTTATTGACATGACAGATGATGTGCTGACTACGATGAGAACAAAGCAGGAGACATGGCACATGATCCCTCTTCTCAGGGAGATGAAGCACATATGGGTAGGACCTGAGAGCTGTGACCTTAGTGTTGGAGGACAAACACATTCATTCCTTCATTGATCATCTGTCCTATCCTACACTCTAGCGTAGGTTTGCCTGATTGTGTTACTCAGATGCCTTTACATCCTGTGATACAGAGGTGCCTTGCCATTTTGTTTAATCTTTATTCTTCTACTGCAAGCTGTACAGGTACCTTGTTGTCTTTTTAGGTTGACATAATTCTGTGCATCCTGTCTTGACTCTTTGTAAACCAAGACCAGTGAAACATCACACTGCCAAATTAATCTAAACCTGTCTTGACTCTTTGTAAACCAAGACCAATGAAACATCACACTGCCAAATGAATCCTAAACCTGTCTTGACTCTTTGTAAACCAAAACCAGTGAAACATCACACTGCCGAATGAATCTTAACCTGTCACAGCGTTAGCCAGGTGCTCTGTCACTGTTCCATGGCAGTGTCTCACTGAGCCATTTGTGCCAGGTTGATTGGTCCATAGCAGTGTCTCACTGAGACATTTGTGCCAGGTCTTTTGGTCACTATTCCATGGCAATGTCTGACTGAGACATTTGTGCCAGGTTGTTTGGTCACTGTTCCATGGCAATGTCTGACTGAGACATTTATGCCAGGTTGTTTGGTCACTGTTCCATGGCAGTGTCTCACTGAGACATTGTGCCAGATTGTTTGGTCACTGTTCCATGGCAGTGTCTCACTGAGACATTTGTGCCAGGTTGTTTAGTCACTGTTCCATGGCAGTGTCTCACTGAGACATTTGTGCCAGGTTGTTTGGTCCATGGCAGTGTCTCACTGAGACATTTGTGCCAGGTTGTTTGGTCACTGTTCCATGGCAGTGTCTCACTGAGACATTTGTGCCAGGTTGTTTGGTCCATGGCAGTGTCTCACTGAGACATTTGTGCCAGGTTGTTTGGTCCATGGCAGTGTTTCACTGAGACATTTGTGCCAGGTTGTTTAATCCATGACAGTGTCTCACTGAGACATTTGTGCCAGGTTGTTTGGTCCATGGCAGTGTCTCACTGAGACATTTGTGCCAGGTTGTTTGGTCCATGGCAGTGTCTCACTGAGACATTTGTGCCAGGTTGTTTGGTCCATGACAGTGTCTCACTGAGACATCTGTGCCAGGTTGTTTGGTCCATGGCAGTGTCTCACTGAGACATTTGTGTCAGGTTGTTTGGTCCATGACAGTGTCTCACTGAGACATTTGTGCCAGGTTGTTTGGTCACTGGTCCATGGCAGTGTCTCACTGAGACATTTGTGCCAGGTTTTATGATCACTGTTCCATGGCAGTGTCTCACTGAGACATTTGTGCCAGGTTTTATGATCACTATTCCATGGCAGTGTCTCACTGAGACATTTGTGCCAGGTTTTATTATCACTGTTCCATGGCAGTGTCTCACTGAGACATTTGTGCCAGGTTTTATGATCACTGTTCCATGGCAATGTCTCACTGAGACATTTGTGCCAGGTTTTATGATCACTGTTCCATGGCAATGTCTCACTGAGACATTTGTGCCAGATTGTTTGGTCCATGGCAGTGTCTCACTGAGACATTTGTGCCAGGTTTTATGATCACTGTTTCATGGCAGTGTCTCACTGAGACATTTGTGCCAGGTTGTTTGGTCCATGGCAGTGTCTCACTGAGACATTTGTGCCAGGTTTTATGATCACTGTTCCATGGCAGTGTCTCACTGAGACATTTGTGCCAGATTGTTTGGTCCATGGCAGTGTCTCACTGAGACATTTGTGCCAGGTTTTATTATCACTGTTCCATGGCAGTGTCTCAATGAGACATTTGTGCCAGATTGTTTGGTCACAGTTCCTTGGCAATACTTCATGGGGTCATGAATGACACACTAGTAACCAGGCATGTGTTGCTGTTCTATGGTGATACATCATAAATACATCCTTCACTAGTATTTATTTGTGCATCTCTGTTCTGTGGTGATACATCATAAATACATCCCACACTAGTATTTAGTTGTGAATCTCTGTTCTATGGTGATACATCATAAATACATCCTTCACTAGTATTTATTTGTGCATCTCTGTTCTGTGGTGATACATCATAAATACATCCCACACTAGTATTTAGTTGTGAATCTCTGTTCTATGGTGATACATCATAAATACATCCTACACTAGTATTTATTTGTGAATGTTCTGTGGTGATATATCATAAATACATAATGAGGCATCACAGAAACTTGTTTATTTTCCAGGTTTCATGCATAATGGCCCGTTGAACCACGCCACCGACAAGCATGCCAGACAGACCATCACCTTGCAACCAGGCAAACGCAGAAAACCCTTCTCCACATCCAAGTGCCAGGTTTTATAGCTCGGCCTGCCAGCCGGCTCACATGATCTTTAGACTTGTACTTCTGATGCAGATAGTAAATGTGACAGAATTCTATGTTGCTATGACCACATCAAACTTGAACAAGAGAAAACAGTGATGTCTTCCAGCAGGTTTTCATGTCCGATTGTTGTTGCCGTTTCAAGGATTAGCCATGATTCTCAGAAAATCACTATTCCAGATTTATGACATCTTTTTGTCAAATCAAATTTTCTTCTGCTTACAGATATCTGCAGTTTATTCCCACCTGTTTTATTTATTTATTTATTTCAATTTTGGTTTGGTGCCTTTAAGTTGTTGTTTATATACATTAATGAACATGTATTTTTGTGAACATTTACTGAACGAGAACTTATGTGGTGTCCTCATTGAACAGAAATGAAGTCAGGTTTTTTTTTCCATCTGCAGCCTGTCAATGATGTGGCTGATTGGCTCCTTGTTATTCATTTATATAAATATAATGTACTTTGGCCAGTTTTTTATGTTGAATATGTTTTTGTATTTTTAATTCTACAGATTAGTGAAATTCTGCTGACAGCAACATTGTGATCTTGTTGTTAGATGTCTGGTTTTGGGGGGCTGGTTTCCAGTGACATGAATGTAGTGTGGACTCAATGTGAATGTAGTGTGGACTCAATGTGAATGTAGTGTGGACTCAATGTGAATGTAGTGTTGACTCAGCTAGCACCAGTGTGTTACTGGGCCATTAGGGGAGGCAGAGAGTAGCCACCATGTAACCTGCCATGTTCAAGGGGAGGCAGAGAGTAGCCACCCTGTCATGTTCTAGGGGAGGCAGAGAGTAGCCACCCTGTCATGTTCTAGGTGAGGCAGAGTAGCCACCCTGCCATGTTCTAGGGGAGGTAGAGAGTAGCCACCCTGCCATGTTCTAGGGGAGGTAGAGAGTAGCCACCCTGCCATGTTCTAGGGGAGGTAGAGAGTAGCCACCCTGCCATGTTCTAGGGGAGGTAGAGAGTAGCCACCCTGCCATGTTCTAGGGGAGGTAGAGAGTAGCCACCCTGCCATGTTCTAGGGGAGGTAGAGAGTAGCCACCCTGCCATGTTCTAGGGGAGGTAGAGAGTAGCCAACATGTAACCAGCCATGTTCTAGGGGAGGTAGAGAGTAGCCACCCTGTAACCTGCCATGTTCTAGGGGAGGTAGAGAGTAGCCACCCTGCCATGTTCTAGGGAGGTAGAGAGTAGCCACCCTGCCATGTTCTAGGGGAGGTAGAGAGTAGCCACCCTGCCATGTTCTAGGGGAGGTAGAGAGTAGCCACCATGTAACCAGCCATGTTCTAGGGGAGGTAGAGAGTAGCCACCCTGTAACCTGCCATGTTCTAGGGGAGGTAGAGAGTAGCCACCCTGTAACCTGCCATGTTCTAGGGGAGGCAGAGAGTAGCCACCCTGTAACCTGCTATGTTCTAGGGGAGGCAGAGAGTAGCCACACTGTAACCTGCCATGTTCTAGGGGAGGCAGAGAGTAGCCACCCTGTAACCTGCTATGTTCTAGGGGAGGTAGAGAGTAGCCACCCTGTAACCTGCCATGTTCTAGGGGAGGCAGAGAGTAGCCACCCTGTAACCTGCTATGTTCTAGGGGAGGCAGAGAGTAGCCACCCTGTAACCTGCTATGTTCTAGGGGAGGCAGATAGTAGCCACCCTGTAACCTGCCATGTTCTAGGGGAGGCAGAGAGTAGCTACCCTGTAACCTGCCATGTTCTAGGGGAGGCAGAGAGTAGCCACCCTGTAACCTGCCATGTTCTAGGGGAGGCAGAGAGTAGCCACCCTGTAACTTGCCATGTTCTAGGGGAGGCAGAGAGTAGCCACCCTGTAACCTGCAATGTTCTAGGGGAGGCAGAGAGTAGCCACCCTGTAACCTGCTATGTTCTAGGGGAGGCAGAGAGTAGCCACCCTGTAACCTGCCATGTTCTAGGGGAGGTAGAGAGTAGCCACCCTGTAACCTGCCATGTTCTAGGGGAGGCAGAGAGTAGCCACCCTGTAACCTGCCATGTTCTAGGGGAGGCAGAGAGTAGCCACCCTGTAACCTGCCATGTTCTAGGGGAGGCAGAGAGTAGCCACACTGTAACCTGCCATGTTCTAGGGGAGGCAGAGAGTAGCTACCCTGTAACCGGCTATGTTCTAGGGGAGGCAGAGAGTAGCCACACTGTAACCTGCCATGTTCTAGGGGAGGTAGAGAGTAGCCACCCTGTAACCTGCCATGTTCTAGGGAAGGCAGAGAGTAGCCACCCTGTAACCTGCCATGTTCTAGGGGAGGTAGAGAGTAGCCACCCTGTAACCTGCCATGTTCTAGGGGAGGTAGAGAGTAGCCACCCTGTAACCTACCATGTTCTAGGGGAGGTAGAGAGTAGCCACCCTGTAACCTGCCATGTTCTAGGGGAGGTAGAGAGCAGCCACCCTGTAACCTGCTATGTTCTAGGGGAGGCAGAGAGTAGCCACCCTGCCATGTTCTAGGGGAGGCAGAGAGTAGCCACCCTGTAACCTGCCATGTTCTAGGGGAGGTAGAGAGTAGCCACCCTGTAACCTGCTATGTTCTAGGGGAGGCAGAGAGTAGCCACCCTGTAACCTGCCATGTTCTAGGGGAGGCAGAGAGTAGCCACCCTGTAACCTGCCATGTTCTAGGGGAGGCAGAGAGTAGCCACCCTGTAACCTGCCATGTTCTAGGGGAGGCAGAGAGTAGCCACCCTGTAACTTGCCATGTTCTAGGGGAGGCAGAGAGTAGCCACCCTGTAACCTGCCATGTTCTAGGGGAGGCAGAGAGTAGCCACCCTGTAACCTGCCATGTTCTAGGGGAGGCAGAGAGTAGCCACCCTGTAACCTGCCATGTTCTAGGGGAGGCAGAGAGTAGCCACCCTGTAACTTGCCATGTTCTAGGGGAGGTAGAGAGTAGCCACCCTGTAACCTGCCATGTTCTAGGGGAGGCAGAGAGTAGCCACCCTGTAACCTGCCATGTTCTAGGGGAGGCAGAGAGTAGCCACCCTGTAACCTGCCATGTTCTAGGGGAGGCAGAGAGTAGCCACCCTGTAACCTGCCATGTTCTAGGGGAGGCAGAGAGTAGCCACCCTGTAACCTGCCATGTTCTAGGGGAGGCAGAGAGTAGCCACCCTGTAACCAGCCATATATGCCCTCAGGGTCAACCAAGGAGGGTTGGTGTGAGGCGTGCTTCCTCATCCCACAGACAACTGTAGCTGCAAAATGCAACCAATCTTGAACAGTTGTATGCAGGCCTGGTTGAGCACCCATGATCCACTGGCAGGCTAGCCAAGAGGAACTCTTCCATGCCAGAAACAACAAACAGATTTCAAGTAACTATAATTTTTGGCAGAAAGTCAAAGACAGCAGTCCAATAAACTTTGCTCCAGACATAATCTTTGATTTATTGTCAAATATAATGTTTAATTTATTGCCAAATAGAATGGTTGATTTTATGCCAAAAATACATCAAATCATTCAAGTTCCACTTTCTTTCTTGCATGAAGAAAACCATGCTTCAATTATGTGCATGACCAGGAATTGATAATCTCAACTAAGTATGTCCATATAGAGAGTGCCAGCAATAGAACATGTCCATATAGAGAGTACAAGCAATAGAACATGTCCATATAGAGAGTACCAGCAATAGAACATGTCCATATAGAGAGTACAAGCAATAGAACATGTCCATATAGAGAGTACAAGCAATAGAACATGTTCATATAGAGAGTACCAGCAATAGAACATGTCCATTTAGAGAGTACACACAATAGAACATGTCCATATAGAGAGTACACGCAATAGAACATGTCCATATAGAGAGTACATGCAATAGAACATGTCCATATAGAGAGTACTAGCAATATAACATGTCCATATAGAGAGTACCAGCAATAGAACATGTTCATTTAGAGAGTTCAAGCAATAGAACATGTCCATATAGAGAGTTCCAGCAATAGAACATGTCCATTTAGAGAGTTCAAGCAATAGAACATGTCCATTTAGAGAGTTCAAGCAATAGAACATGTCCATATAGAGAGTTCAAGCAATAGAACATGTCCATATAGAGAGTTCAAGCAATAGAACATGTCCATTTAGAGAGTTCAAGCAATAGAACATGTCCATATTAGAGAGTACCAGCAATAGAACATGTCCATATAGAGAGTACCAGCAATAGTACATGTCCATATAGAGAGTACCAGCATTAGAACATGTCCATATAGAGAGTACCAGCAATAGAACATGTCCATATAGAGAGTACACACAATAGAACATGTCCATATAGAGAGTACCAGCAATAGAACATGCCCATATAGAGAGTACACACAATAGAACATGTCCATATAGAGAGTTCCAGCAATAGAACATGTCCATATAGAGAGTACCAGCAATAGAACATGTCCATATAGAGAGTACCAGCAATAGAACATGTCCATATAGAGAGTACACACAATAGAACATGTCCATTTAGAGAGTTCAAGCAATAGAACATGCCCATATAGAGAGTTCAAGCAATAGAACATGTCAATTTAGAGAGTTCAAGCAATAGAACATGTCCATATAGAGAGTTCAAGCAATAGAATATGTCCATATAGAGAGTTCAAGCAATAGAACATGTCCATATTAGAGAGTCCCAGCAATAGAACATGTCCATTTAGAGAGTTCAAGCAATAGAACATGTCCATTTAGAGAGTTCAAGCAATAGAACATGTCCATTTAGAGAGTTCAAGCAATAGAACATGTCCATATTAGAGAGTACCAGCAATAGAACATGTCCATATAGAGAGTACCAGCAATAGAACATGTCCATATAGAGAGTACCAGCATTAGAACATGTCCATATAGAGAGTACCAGCAATAGAACATGTCCATTTAGAGAGTACCAGTAATAGAACATGTCCATATAGAGAGTACCAGCAATAGAACATGTCCATATAGAGAGTACACACAATAGAACATGTCCATATAGAGAGTACACACACAATAGAACATGTCCATATAGAGAGTACCAGCAATAGAACATGTCCATATAGAGAGTACCAGCAATAGAACATGTCCATATAGAGAGTATACACAATAGAACATGTCCATTTAGAGAGTTCAAGCAATAGAACATGTCCATATAGAGAGTTCAAGCAATAGAACATGTCCATTTAGAGAGTTCAAGCAATAGAACATGTCCATATAGAGAGTTCAAGCAATAGAACATGTCCATATAGAGAGTTCAAGCAATAGAACATGTCCATATTAGAGAGTCCCAGCAATAGAACATGTCCATATAGAGAGTACCAGCAATAGAACATGTCTATATAGAGAGTACCAGCAATAGAACATGTCCATATAGAGAGTACAGAAATAGAACATGTCCATATAGAGAGTACAGCAATAGAACATGTCCATATAGAGTACCAGCAATAGAACAATGCCCTCCAAGAATGTATGCTCTATGACAGGAGCAGAACTGTGACATGTGCTGACCCACTGCACTGAGCAAGTAATTGTACAGGCAAGGAAGGAATCAGAGACTGATTGACACACGCAGCGGATGCCTAGGTGTGCTTATGTGAGAGTGAATGAGAACCACTGTTCACAGTGGTGAAGTGATTGATTGAGATTGTTATTTTCTCCACGAACAAGAACAAAACCCCCAGACACGGGTACTGCATGTTTGCTTCACACTCCTGTTGTTGTTCAATGGTCGCCCATCAGTGCCTGCTTGCCATTGCCTACCACTGACATGTATGCACGGTTACAACTGCTGTGTCGATGACGCAGTGTTTATATTATCATTGTGTGACACTGGATCAGTACTACTCTGTTGGTACACTTTCTGCAGTCACGTACAACATTGGCTGCTTCTTCTAGACCCAGATTTGTGCTTCCTTTCCGTGGTCATGGTGGGTCTTACCCACACGAACAGGGATCACGGACGTAATTTGTTTTTTCTGTCTCACACAGAGAGAGATAGAGAGCGAAAACTCTTGTCCCACCACATCTCGAGTTGCACCTCTTCTGACATGTGAACCGATCTGTCTCACACAAATAGAGAGATAGAGAGAGAAAGCTGTTCCCACCACATCATTAGTTGTATCTCTGACATGTGAACTGATCTGCAGAAATGTTTATGATGAAATGTTTAGTGACTGCATTTATTGTGCCCTTTGTTTAGTGACTTGATTGTTATTTTAAAACTGTTACTGTGGGGAGGGTGGGGGTGGTTGTCCAATATTTATTCACATATTGAATATCACATTTGTTGCATTTATATTCATTCCTATACATTGTCTTTGTGATGGGTAATACTATTTGTTTATACTGTTATCACCGCTATTGTATACACGTTATATACACAGTGGCAGTTTGTAGATTGAAATGCTGTTTTAATTATATTTAATTATATGCTATTGTCACATATACTGGGTAACTGCCTGTGAGACAGGTGGTCAACTCCTGTCCCCATCATCCTTCCTGTCCCCAACCCCGGTCAGGTTGAGCTGCTTGTGATATAACTTGGTGTGCCGAAGCAATTCCTTCACTTCATATTGGACCAGTCACCTCGTTAACCTCCCATCAGTCCAGTCTCTCTGATGATCTCCCATAATTCTAGCAGTCATGTCACTGTGACAGTCTCCTATAATTCTAGCAGTCATGTCACTGTGACAATCTCCTGTCAGCCACTTCACTGTGACAATCTCCCATCAGTTATGTCACTGTGACAATCTCCCATTAGTTATGTCACCGTGACAATCTCCGATCAGTTATGTCACTGTGACAATCTCCCATCAGTTATGTCATGGTGACAATCTCCCATAAGCTATGTCACTGTGACAGTCTCCCATAATTCTAGCAGTCATGTCACTGTGACAATCTCCCATAAGTTATGTCACTGTGACAATCTTCCATCAGTTATGTCATGGTGACAATCTCCCATTAGTTATGTCACTGTGACAGTCTCCCATAATTCTAGCAGTCATGTCACTGTGACAATCTCCCATCAGTTATGTCACTGTGACAATCTCCCATCAGTTATGTCACTGTGACAATCTCCCATCAGTTATGTCACTGTGACAATCTCCCATCAGTTATGTCACTGTGACAATCTCCCGTCAGTTATGTCACTGTGACAATCTCCCATCAGTTATGTCACTGTGACAATCTCCCATCAGTTATGTCACTGTGACAATCTCCCATCAGTTATGTCACTGTGACAATCTCCCATCAGTTATGTTACTGTAACAATCTCTCATCATTCTAGCAGTCATGTCACTGTGACATTTGACAGTACATCTGTGAAAGAGTCACCAGTACATCTGTGAAAGAGTTGACAGTACAACTGTGAACATTTGACAGAGAGATGTCATGTCAGCATGTTGTACCATTAACAGTGTTGTGATGTTACGTTAACACTTGTTAACAAAACAGCACTCTTGTGAACAATACAGCACATTTGAATAAACCATTACACGTATGAGCAATATAGCACATCTGAACAAAACAGCACACCTGTTAATAAAATAGCACAATTGTGTTACAACCAGCACCATTTTGAACAAAATAGCACATTTGTGAACAATATGGCATAGTTTTGAACAAAACAGCACATCTATGCACAATACAGAACATCTGTCAACAATACAGCACATCTGTGTGCAGCTGTGAAAAAAACATGTGTGAACAGTCCGCTGGCAGTGTGAATGTATTTATGTTTTGTTAGCATGGAGCTGTCATGTCAACATTAGATGTCATTAATAGGGAATGGTGTTATGTTAAGATTTTTATGATGTCTTACATGGAATGATGTTATGTGAACATTTAATGTCATTAATAGGAAACTATTGTGTTAACACTTTCATGTCTTTAACATGGAGAGATGTTATGTTAACATTTGATGTCGTTTACATGGAGTGATGTGTTAGTGTTTTAGGATGTCTTTAACATGGAATGATCTCATGTTAATATTTGATGTCATTTATAGGGAGCAATATTGTGAGAAGCCAGATTTCTGGAATATGTTGTGACCAACGTAACAAGTCAGCAGACACATCATGTGATGTTTGGGATTCATGTTAAAAAGCCATTCACACATCACAAGTTGTTTAGACTGAAAGCATTAACATTTGATGATATTTTAATGTGTAGAGGTTTGATGATGTCTTTAGCATGGAGAGATGTCATGTTAACATTTGATGATGTCTTAACATGTAGAGGTTGCATGATGTCATTAGCATGTAGAGATGTCATGTCAGCATGTTGTACCATTAACAGTGTTGTGATATGTTAACATTTGATGATATTTTAATGTGTAGAGGTTTGGTGATGTCTTAGCATGGAGAGATGTCATTTGATGTTTTAACATGTAGAGGTTTGTGATGTAATTACCATGGAGAGATGTCATGTCAGCATGTTGTACCATTAACAGTGTTGTGATGTTACGTTGACACTTGTTGATGTTATATATAGAGAGTGTTGTCATGTTAACATTTATTTATGGCATTAACATGGTGTAATGTTAATAATTAATGGTTTATTTGGCTTGGAGTACTGTCATGTTAACATTTCATGTAGCTTTTATATGGTAACATTCACTAGTAACACGGTGTGAGGTCATTTTAACATTTGATGATGTTATTGATATCGAATGATGCCAAAATCTTGCACATTTCGTGAAAGAGATCAACAGGCTCGGTAAAACCACCTCATCGTTCAGTTTGGGTCTTTTCCTCCTCAAGGTCTGACATAGTTTCACTGAACCAGTTGTTTTTTTATTTTTTCAAATCTGATCCTCTTATACCCTCTCTCTCCACACACACACACACATACGTTTGTCATCAGCACTTCTCTGTTTGTGTGCCCTTCCCCTTCATTGCGCTGTGCCCACATTTCCTCGCTCTAACACTTATTTCACCTGTGTCTGCACTTTCTCCACTGTGTCACTCCCTGCCAGTTGATCTACCGAGCTCGTGGCATACAGTTTGATTTGGTTGCCCTATGATTTAGACATCTCTAGGATCTAAGCTAGGTAATTTGTATAGTCTGTTTTTTTTTTTTTTATTATATCAATATCTGTTTGTGTTTGTGTGCTGATGAGGGTTGTCTAACCTCAACATCTGTTCTGTCACTTGTCATTGCGTTTTTATAAAGCTGACCAATTGACCTTTCCATTTTCATTGATTTACTCATCGATGTCATTAACATGGCAACATGTCTTGTGAACATTTGACAATGCCATGTGAATATTTGTTTGTAATGATAAGAAGTGATGCCATATCAACGATTATGTCATTAACATTGTGATATCAAATTGGCATTTTATGACATCATTAACTTGGAAAGATGGTGAAGTAGCTGTGTGATGTCATGTTAATGTTGGTGTCACTTTAAGGTTGGTGATGTCATTAACATGGACTGATGTTGTGTTGACATTTAGTGATGCTTTTAACATCATGTCATGTACTATATTGAACTTGGTTTTATGGGAAAACTTTACATCAAAACTTGCATTATATAAGAAAACTACATCAAAACTTGCATTGTGGGCAAATGCTGAGCTGAAGATTGCATTGTAAGATATTCTAGAATAAGAATGTCAGAATACAGACAGCGGCTGTGAGCTTCTCCTCGCCACATACCCTGATCTCCACAATGTCTGTGTCCACAGAAATATATTTCCTTACTCTAACCTGTTTGTTATTTTTTTTTTTTGGTACTGAACGGTTTGAACATGGTGTGTTTTCTGACAAACTAAATGAGAGCAGTTTGAAAATGGTGCCTTTTCTGATAAACTATGTCATTCAGCTATTGTTTGAGAGCGGGTTGCCAGATCACTGTGATCAAATAAAGCCAAGTCATGAAATCAAAAAAGCCCCCCAAAAAAGCCAAACATTGCCCAATAAAGATATCTATTAAAAATATGCCGGTCTCTCTGGCTGTGGGGTTACAACACTTTCTCTCTGTAATCCCGTTTATCACGCAGAGTCTCGTAGCGGAGCGAGAGCTGAGGCGGTTCGACCCCCGCTCGTGACTTGCGGGATACTGAGCCGGCCGCTCAGAAAGCAATGGCAAACTACTGAGCGTAATCTTGCCAAGAGATCAACATACAGCTGAAAGATGCTGGTGTTGACAGCTAAGTCCTGTAAAGGATATGCTTAACAAAAAAAAAAAAAAATTAAAAATATATTTACATCACATGAAAACCTCTTCTTCAAATATGTATTCCTCTTCATTATTTAGAAATTCAGTAGAAGCATTTCCTTTACAAGTCGTGACTTAAATTTAGTGTCATAATTTGCAAATTCAGCAGAAATAAAATAAGCCTTGAGTAAGCCCAATTCATTAGAATGTTGAACATTACTTTTCCCCGGACAAGCCAGCGAGAAGAAGAAATTTTCTCAAAAGGAAGTGGTGCAGTTCTAGCTTGCTGAAATTCTGTCGATGAGTTCATAATTTTGAATAAATCTTTAAATACTTCTCATCTTAGATTGCTATGTCTAAACCGATTGGGTATTTCTGTCAGCAAAAATGCAATGTTTGAAGATAGTTTTGACACTGCATATTTGATGCACAATGCTAATGAATGGCAAACACACTTATACTGAACACATCTGTCATTCTGGACCAAACTGAATTGTTGCATCCAACCATATTGGAAGCACCATCTGATGCAAAACCACTGCAATTTGTAAATATTTGATTACATTTTTCAATTTGATTGTTAATCAAATTAAATACATTCTCTCCTGTAGCCTCCTGAATTTCTTTTATCACTGAGGTATCTAACTAAAATGCATAAATACTTTTGAGTCGAGACATCAGCGGACTCATCAATGATGAGTGTAAACTTCTTGTTTTGCAGATCTAGAATTAGATCAGATTTTAAAGATGGTGATATTGATATGCACTTCGTTCGGTGCAATTTTATCAGACCAAGAGTGCTGCCACATCCATGAACTACCATTATTTCACCTAAGTGATCGATGGTGTGTATGGCACTATGGCAGGCTATGCTAACAGCAATTTGTAACTCTGCTAATTTGACTTTATCATCAATTTTCTTACTTATTGTCATCACTGAAAGTGATTTTTGTGAAGAAGATGGCATGTTCCGCTTGTGTTTTTTTAATTGTTTCATGATTTGCCAGATTTGAAATTCTTGAAACAATATTACACCGGCACAATTTGCAATATGCCGATTCAGAACCATCGGTGGATTTCTTGAGCCACACGAATGTCTTTTTCCATTAATCTTTATATTTCCAATTGGTATCAAAAGATGGTTTCCACTTTGGCATGATAATGGGCTCAATAATAAGAGATACTTGCCATGAAGGTGGTATAATGAATTTGAAAACTTAACTGAACAGTCAGGTGGCTGCGCAGTGCGTGAGTGCACATAGAACAGTCAGGTGGCTGCGCAGTGCGTGAGTGCACATAGAACAGTCAGGTGGCTGCGCAGTGCGTGAGTGCACATAGAACAGTAAGGTGGCTGCGCAGTGCGTGAGTGCACATAGAACAATCAGGTGGCTGCGCAGTGCGTGAGTGCACATAGAACAGTCAGGTGGCTGCGCAGTGCGTGAGTGCACATAGAACAGTACAAACAGTATGAAAACCATACATGTTTAATACTTGTTAGTTACGTTAGTTCTCGAGAATGAACCAAAAGCAGTATGAGCTAAGCTTATTGTTTTGCATTTGTTTTAGCTAAGAAGTGTTAAAACAAGATAAAAATTAACTTGACCAATTCAAAAAAGAGGCATTTATAGCTAATTATTATGCCATTACAAATTTTTAAAAAGCCAAAACACCAAATTGATATTTTGACGCCAAACCTGCTTTTAATAAGCCAGATTTATCAGATTTGGCATTTATAAAGCCAGTCTGGCAGCCCTGGTTTGATAATGGTATGTTCTGTGTGAACAGTCCATGTTACAGGTGTGCCATGTGTGAAGTTATCGAATACTGTCATGAATAATTTCCCCAAGAACTGAATGTTCATGTGTGCATTCCTTCTTTGCTACCTCCTTCGTTGTATACTGCTGTTTTATTTTTTCGTCTCTGCCTATTTCTTCATATGCTGCTGTTTCTTCTCCTCCTCCTCATCCTTCCTCTTATTCGTGAACACAGGAGAGTATTTGATTATTCAAACAAAACTAATGGTAAATAAACAAGACAGTTTATCAACAATGTAAACATGAGAACATATTTTATTCAGGCAAAACAAAATTTGAGAGAACATTTTATTCAGGCAAAACTAAATATGACAGAACATTTTATTCAGGGGAAACTAAATATGACAGAACATTTAATGAAGGAAAACCTTTTAAAAATAGCACATTTTTGAGTGGAAGCAATATAGACAGTATATAGAGCATATCTGGATGTGATAGGAAATGTCAGTGATGTAGACTAGTATAACTCAACTGTCCATAATGTATAGGGTGACCCGCCCAAAATAAAATGGAACCAGCAAATCTTTGAAAGTTTTGGGCATCATTGGGACGATGCAGAGGATTGTATCGAGATCAACAGTGGTTCCAGCAAGATGGGGCTACCCCACACATATCAAATGACTCTCTATCCTGGCTGATAGAGTAATTTCAGGGAAGACAGATCAGCATGAAGTGTGACTTGGAGAGGGCACCACATTCACCTGACTTGAACCCCCTAGATTTTTATCAGTGGATAACCCAGAACAACCCTCAAACAATTGGTGAACTGAAGGCAGTAATTACAGCAAAGATCAGGGAAATCCCCACAGAGGAAAGTGGTCCAGTAATTGACAACTTAGTGCAAGGAAAGCAAGTGTGCATCCAATGCTGGAGGCCATTTGGAGCATAACTTTTATGCAAAATGACCAAGGTAACTGAAACTTTTGAAAATGATTTTACACAGACTGAAGTTTACATTCACCAAATTTCAAGACATTTGCTTGGCTTTTGTAGGATTTAATAAACTTTTTATGGGTTCTGTTTTTTATTTTTTTTGGGTCACCCTGTACTAGCATGACTCAACTGTCCGTAATGTAGTATAACTCAACTGTCAGTGATGTACTAGCATGACTCAACTGTCCGTAATGAAGTATAACTCAACTGTCAGTGATGTACTAGCATGTAACATAACAAATATTGTCACAGTCTCCAACAAACAACAACAAATATTGATGTGATCAACTCAAGAGTCAGTCAGTGCTAACCTGCCATGTTTGATGTGATCAACTTAAGAGTCAGTCAGTGCTAACCTGGTATATTTGATGTGATCAACTCAAGAGTCAATCAGTGCTAACCTGCCATGTTTGATGTGATCAACTCAAGAGTCAGTGCTAACCTGGTATATTTGATGTGATCAACTCAAGAGTCCGTGCTAACCTGCCATGTTTGATGTGATCAACTCAAGAGTCAGTCAGTGCTAACCTGGTATATTTGATGTGATCAACTCAAGAGTCAATCAGTGCTAACCTGCCATGTTTGATGTGATCAACTCAAGAGTCAGTCAGTGCTAACCTGCCATGTTTGATATGATCAACTCAAGAGTCAGTCAGTGCTAACCTGGTATATTTGATGTGATCAGCTCAAGAGTCAGTCAGTGCTAACCTGCCATGTTTGATGTGATCAACTCAAGAGTCAGTCAGTGCTAACCTGGTATATTTGATGTGATCAACTCAAGAGTCAGTCAGTGCTAACCTGCCACGTTTGGTGTGATCAACTCAAGAGTCAGTCAGTGCTAACCTGCCATGTTTGATGTGATCAACTCAAGAGTCAGTCAGTGCTAACCTGCCATGTTTGATGTGATCAACTCAAGAGTCAGTCAGTGCTAACCTGCCATGTTAGATGTGTTCCTCAATGAGGGTTGACCTGTCAGTGATATCATTGAAGGAAGAGAGGATGAAGAGACATGACAAACTGAAATATCATGGCCTTCAGTTGCTGCCTTTCACACAAATACCATGTTGATGCCATGCCACGTAAGCGAGGACTGGTGGCACAGACATCAGACATGGCACAGGGAGGCCTTCCACTGCTACTCCATGGTCAGATCATGTCTGTGACAGATAGTGTCCTCCCTGTGCTGTGTGGCACAGTGTGCTGGCTGTGCTGTGTGGCACAGTGTGCTGGCTGTGCTGTGTGGCACAATGTGCTGGTTGTTCTCTGTGGCACAGTGTGCTGGCTGTGCTGTGTGGCACAGTGTGCTGGCTGTGCTGTGTGGCACAGTGTGCTGGCTGTGCTGTGTGGCACAGTGTGCTGGTTGTTCTCTGTGGCACAGTGTGCTGGCTGTGCTGTGTGGCACAGTGTGCTGTGTGGCATCAGCAAATCAAGAATGAGCGGATACACTCTGCTAGTCAGTCATGCTGCAACACCAGGCAGTGAAACATGACGGATCACAAGCGCATGTTACCGCGATTTGGAGGATGCAGGGGAGACAGTACAAGTATCACAAACATCCTTGGAAGCAATGATATGACAATCATGGCAGCCAACAGCAGACTTCAAGCATTAAGTGCCAGACTCACATCAATGACATGACAATCATGGCAGCCAACAGTCGGCTGGAGACAGCACACTTCAAGCATTCAGTGCCAAACTCACATCAATGACATGACAGCCAACAGCCGGCTGGAGACAGCACACTTCAAGCATTCTGTGCCAGACACAGCAGAAACGAGGCTAACGCAGGCATCTACACCCTCAGTGGCCCCAGCAACGGTCAGCAGTGTTGCTTATCGCCAACTGCTGAGAGTGACTGAGCACCAGTGGGGTTGACTGAATCCCAGTGAAGTCTGTTCTTGGTAAACATATTAGCAGTAGTAATGTTTGACATAAAATGCTGCCACAATACAAACGATACATATCATACTACTACAAATAAGAAGCTGACAACAATGCAATACAGAAACACAAGGTGTAGCAACTGATGGTCAGGCCGCGATCATGAGGCAAGAATGGCCTAATGTACAATGTGTAATCATGAGTGAATCATTTCTCAATCTTCAATTTTATTTCTCAATTTTCAGTTTCATGTTTTCAGTTTCATTTCTCAATGTTAAGATTCATTTCTCAGTGTTCAGTCATGCAAATATTCAGTCACCATCATCATCAAGTGCCAATCCCACAAGCCATCTCACCAAATCACACCAATAAATAAATGGTGTAAAGACATAAAAATAAAGTTCAATCAATCAAAACACCATCACTCCATCAGACAGTCTCACATCAGCTGTGTTCTCATCCTAATGACTGATGTGACCAGACCATCCTGATGACTCCATGTGACCAGACCATCCAGATATTTCTCTCCATGCCTTCCTTTGCTCATTAGTTTTGCCAGTTGTCATTAAGTTTCCATTAAATTCTTTTTATAACCTGCTGAAACAATTTTTGGCTGTCTAATTTCTCGCATCACTTTACAGTTTTCATTTGTTTCGTGTAAAATATTCAGTATTTGGCTGCAATGTCGTTGAAATCTGGATAGGCAGTCTATGTAGAGAAAGTGTTCAGCGGATATCATCATCATCATCAAGTGTTTTGCCGACTGGCATGGGTGATCATGCTTCCCCTCATGTGTGATCTCCGACAACATGGATCAGTTTGTGTGCTGATTCCTCTCCATGCCATGCCACAAGAATCCTCTCGCATTGTCTCTCTTTATTTCTTTTTTCACAAATAATGCCAGGTGTCACTATATTTTTCACTTGATGATGATATCCCTGAACACATTTTCTAGCTTCTGACCACAGAATGATGACTGTCCCTTTCTGTGACAAACTGTCTTTGGGCCTTAGCCAGAGGATATTGATACAGCAACTTGGAGGATCTCACTTCACTGTTGGCTATCAGCACGTCATGTTTCATTCGCTTGTATGTTGGATATCAGCACGCCACATTTAATGTCCTTGGCTGTCAGCACGTCATATCTCACTAAACTGTATGTTGTCTATCAGCACGCCACATTTAATGTCCTTGCCTGTCAGCACGTCATATTTCACTATGTTGTATTTAGTCTATCAGCACGCCATATTTAATGTCCTTGGCTATCAGCACGCCACATTTAATGTCCTTGCCTGTCAGCACGTCATATTTCACTATGTTGTATTTAGTCTATCAGCACGCCATATTTAATGTCCTTGGCTATCAGCACGCCACATTTAATGTCCTTGCCTGTCAGCACGTCATATTTCACTATGTTGTATTTAGTCTATCAGCACGCCATATTTAATGTCCTTGGCTATCAGCACGTCATGTTGACAACTCACAGTGAAATGGTTTGTGTGTGGCACTATATGCTGCCGCTTGGGTTCACAGATTTGACAGGCACTCAATGCAGTCATGACTCGTGTCACTTACTGTTCAACACACATTCATTAGTTACTGCAGATATCGTACACAGCCGCTCACCCAGTCACTCCCCAGACAGTTGCTGCTTTACAGTCACCAGTTTCTGGGCTAGGCTAGATTAAATATGTGAGAACGTCATGACGACTGACAAGATCAGAGATAGAAGAGGATTAGACAGACCTAGACAAATGATCCTGGGTGGTTTTAAGAGGTGACATGGATTAATATCCTCGACTGAATTTGTCCAGAACACCTAGAATCGAGATCTGTGGACGCCTACGCCATTTGGCGAGCTGCATGATAATGATAATGGTGCAATGAGTGATAATAATAATTAATAGCACATGTGTCACATCCCAGCACAAGCCATCGTCTGTCTCGGGGTGATGGTCTGACTGTCAGGAGGACAGCGCTGGCCGAAGCTGGCTGATCAATGTAAGTAGACTGCTTATCATTGTGGAAATATGCTTGAAAACAAACAAAGATCTTCATACTGCTCGTAGAAAAACTAAGAAGTATAAACGGACTGACCCAAACGGCTATCGACCCGGCAATGTTAACGGACTACGAGATAGATCAGCGATTCAAAAAATAGGCACAATGAACGTCTGTGGTTTCAATAGTAAAGAAGAAGAGCTTATAGAAACAATGGAGAAGAGGAATATTGGTCTGATGGGAATAGCGGACACCAGAACAAAAGGGAAAGGATGCAAGGAGCTCCACCGCAGTTACGCGTTTGTTTACTCTGGAGTAGAACAGCAAGAAAGGGCAAGACACGGTGTGGGAATAGTCATCGAACCACAGCTAGCAAGAGCAATACTAGAAATAAAATATATATCAGAAAGAATCATAACAGTGAGAATAAAAGAACAAACAATCACAACATATGTACAGATATACGCACCATGTAATGCAAACAATAATGAGCAAGAATGTGAGGACTTCTACGAAGACATACATGATGTGCTAAATAAAATAGATAAGCAGGACAACATCATAGTTATGGGAGACTTCAATGCAAGACTAGGACATAACAGAGGGGGCATAGAAAAACACCTGGGAGCATTTGGAGATCAGCAAAATGAAAGGAATGATAATGGAAGTAGACTGATAGAGCTTTGCAGCCAACACGATCTCTATATAACAAACACATTCTATAAACATAAAGATTCGCAAGTATACACCTGGTATAAATGGAACAATCTAGATACTAAAAGCCAAATTGATTTTATATTAACAAGAAATAACAGAAAGAGAAATATATTAGATGCAAGAGCAGTGCCCAATTTCAGTATAAACACAGATCATAAAGCAGTCGTTGCCACAATAAGAACCATTAGAAGAAGAAAACAAAAAGCAGGAAAATACATGCCATGCGAATCAGTAAACTTAAAAAACCTTAAAGACGAGGCAGTAAGGGAAAATTATGAGAAAGAACTAACTGAACTCTTTGTAAAATTACCTACGGAAAGAAAAACAGTGGAAGAAGAATGGGAGACGTTCAAATCAAGCGTTTTAAATACTGCAAAAATAACATGCGGAACCACGAAAAAATGCAAAACACGGATAAAGAAAATAACAAGTTGGTGGAACGCAGAAGTAAAGAAAGCGGTAAAAGAAAAAAAGGAAAAATATAAAAAGTGGTTGAAGAGCAAACAGGAATGTGATCTCATAGAATACAGAATATCGAGAAGACATGTGAGTAGAATAGTAAAGAGGGAAAAACAGAAAGACTGGGAAGAGTATGGAGAAACCCTAAATAAAAACTACAAGGAGGCAACCAGAAACTTCTACAAAAAGATAAGTGCAATGCGAACCAGAGGAGTACCCTTTGACCCAACTGAAATAATTAACAGCGAAAATGGAGAACCAATAAGTGAACAAAAACACATCCTAATAAGATGGAAGCAGTATTTCGAACAACTTCTCAACATCCCATCAGATGTCACAGGAATTCAAGAGACCTACACAGATGTCACCGAGGAACTAGAACCAGACATACTAAAAGAAGAAATTATAGAAGCCATCAGATTAGCCCCATTGAACAAATCACCAGGACAGGATGAAATACCAAATGAACTAATTAAAGCAGCAAGGGAAGTAGGAACAGCTTGGCTACATAGACTATTCAACCATGTTTGGGTAGAACAACAGACACCACGAGACTGGGGAAACGCCATAATTATCCCAATTTGGAAAAACAAAGGCAGCAAAAGAGATTGCACACAATACAGAGGCATTTCACTGTTGAGTCATACTGGGAAAATATTTTGCAAAATTCTTGAAAAAAGATTACGAACTACTTTAGAACCCCAGCTAAGCGAAACGCAGCTTGGATTTAGGAAAAACAAAGGATGCACAGACGCCATTTTTGCTCTTAGACAACTTATAGAAAAATCAATTGAATTCAATGAAACACTCTACTTAGCCTTTGTTGACCAAGAAAAGGCATTTGATAGGGTAGATAGAAACAAGCTGTGGGAAATCCTTAAACAATATGGAGTGAGTACACATCTAACAAACCTATGTAGAAGTTTATACGACAACAGTGAATGCATAGTGAGAGCAACTGGAGGACACTCAGAACCCTTCACCATAAGATCTGGAGTACGACAAGGTTGTGTCCTGTCCCCTCTCTTGTTCATAACATATATAGACAACATATGTAAAGAAACCAGCCAAGCAGAGACAGCAAGAATACCGCATGACGAGAACACAGAAGAAGAACCATCTGCAAATCTAACCATTAGAGAACTCCTGTTTGCGGACGACCAAGCACTAATAGCAAAATCAGAAGCTGAATTACAAGACCACATGAATAGTCTAAACGAAATGTGTAGGGAACATAACATGAAAATTAGCACAAGCAAAACAGAGGTAATGACTATAACTAAAGAAGAACAAACAGCAACAATTCACCTAAACGAACATCCCTTGAAACAAGTAAAGAGCTTCAAGTACCTAGGAAGTATAATATCATCAAATGGCAGATCAGAAGACGAGATCGAAAATAGGTGCAATAAGGCAAATCAACTCATTGGACAAATGGCACCAATACTAAAGAACAAACATGTATCAATAACTACTAAGAAAGCACTTTACAACACAATCTTCCTACCAACTCTGTGCTACCAATGCCAAACCTGGACAATGACAGAAAAAGAGAAAAGAAAAATCACAACAACAGAAATGAGGTTCCTGAGAAGAATACTCAACGTATCAAGAAGAGATAAGATCAGAAATGAAGAAATCAGGACTAAAGTGGGGGTTAAAGCTGCTCTAGATTTTATTAGAAAGCAGCAAGTCAAATGGTTTGGCCATGCAAGTAGGCTACCAGTCAACAGCATGCCACAACAGGCAATGACGTACAGACCAGATGGAAACAGAGGAAGAGGCCGACCACGTAAACGCTGGACGGAGGGAATAACAGAATCCATGGGAATGTCGATATACGAAGCCCATAACCGGGCACTCTCACGAAGTTTATACTTCACCTCGACACCGCAAGGTACAAGAGGAACATGATGAGATGAGATGAGATGAGACAAACAAAGATTGTAACTATAGAGCCACATTCACGTGACGCGGAGATTTACGCAGAGATTCACACAGATACAGAATGTTTATGTTCACATAGTTGTAACGCAGGTGACGTCACATCAAGATAAATGCATGGCAGTGAAATGTTTCTCATATCCAGTTATGTCCATGGACTCACATTAAACGTGTGCCAGCTGATGTGGCTAAGAAATGTTTCTCATGTCCAGTTATGTCCATGGACTCACAGTAAACGTGTGCCAGCTGACGTGGCTGGGAAATGTTTCTCATATCCAGTTATGTCCATGGACTCACATTAAACGTGTGCCAGCTGATGTGGCTGAGAAATGTTTCTCATGTCCAGTTATGTCCATGGACTCACAGAAACATCTACCAGTTGACGTGACTAAGAAATGGCTCCACATGTTGAGTTCTTTGCACGACATCACAAGAACCCCAGCTGTTTGTGATTCACTGGGTAATTTAAATTAGAGTGGCTCCAGTAGTTGAGGCTCTAACGAGTCCAGTATTTGAGACAGTCAAGTGCAGTAAGTGGGGCATGCATTCCAGTATTCCCATGATCAGCTTCTGGTAATCTGTGTGTTTACATGTGGTGGAAAGTTCGTGTACAGGCCGATGTAGAACCATGAGCTTTAGATGGCTTCTGCCCATTGGCATCGTAAATTGAATTGCAAACAACGAGCGTGTAAGTATGGCATTATTTGGGCGCGAACTCCAAGAGTGACTGAAGTCTGCAAATCTCAGACAGGTTATAGTTTACACCTTGTTTGTGTCCCGTGTGGTTGACATCCCGGGTGGCCTGTATAAACATAGACAACACCAGGTGGAGGGCAGCTTTACAGAACACAGTTATAGAGGAGGTTGCGGTGACAAGTCATTCATCAGCACACAACAACAAGTTAACACAACATATAAACCGCAGGCATGAAACTACAACCACTTCATTCCGGCATAATCAGCAACATTGAAAAGAAAAGATTTATGTTACTTATCTCACGACTCCCCGAATATGAAAATGGAATATTCAGAAAGGCATGAGATGAGTACGACAAGTTTGTTGTTTGTATTCTGGTTATTACGCCTTAATGTTTATATGTTGTGTTTCTTGTTGTTTGCTGATAGAGGCTCGTCGCTGCAACGCCCTTTGTTTCTCATAATTAACTGTGTTTTGTAAAGCTGCGTCACACTTTGTGTTTTTATATTGTTTACATCTCCACAACTGTTGGGCAGTTTTCCCCCCTAGCGTGTGTCCCCGCTGTATAGTGTAAATGGGCCGTCACTGGTCACATCTGGCACACAGATGCCCCGTCTACCTGGCCTGCCTGTGTCTGCGGTGTAGGTAGCTTGCCTGTTTGTTTCCCTCGTTCTCCCTTTCTCCTTGTTATCGTTCATGTTATGTTTAGTCTGTATACTTCTAGAAAATGTTACTCGCGAACTTTACTTTATCCTTCTTCATCAGGGATACTTTCTAACATCGGTGATTTGTCTCTAGGATACAGAATCCTTGAACCGAAGCTACCACCCGATCCTGCCCCCATCCCACCCCGGGCCCCATCCCCTGGGTCGCCGTACCCAGCGCTTAGGTCCGCGAAAGACATCCCGTTTTCATTCAACAAATTGTCAGTGGCGTCATCATGAATGACGGGGACGCGTCCAAGTAGGGTGCCCGCGGCGGCGGCGGCGAAAGCTGCCGTGGCCAGAGCCGGGGGTGGGTGCGCCTGGCGGGAAACTATACTGGTGGCCGTTTGGCACGTCTGTTTGACCTCCGAGTTCCGTTGTAAATACTCGTCGTAGTAGTCGACCTCGGTGCCCTCCCGGCGCTGGCGCTTGATCTGCGTGATGATGAGTGTCATCAGGGCCGTGGCGTAGAAGACGATGACGATGATGACGTAGAGGAGCTCGTTGAGCTGGCTGTCCCGGTACGGCTCTTGCAGCTGCACCTGGATCAGGGTGTTGTTGTTGATGAGCAGGAAGTGCTCGCCTGTGTCCGTGGCTTCCACAATGGAAGCGTTGATGAGCAGCACTGACGGTTTGCCTCTTAGAACAGTCTTTGCCATGGTGGTTGAGCTGTGGAAACAAACAAGAACACTTCAGACACTGGCCACACACACAGACAGAACAGCAACAGTTTGTTGTATTTTATTTGTCAGTATCCTGTTCTACCCCCTTGGTTATAATTGGGATGTATATTATGCGCTGTACAGAGTTTAGCATTCTTTTTGTGTATAATTGTCCATATACACTGAAGCATTTTTAAAAAGCACAACTATTATATATATATACTGATGCAGAGAAGCTGGACATAAAAAGTGTGGGAATACATTTTCCCCGCGTTTGTCTTGAGGTAGAGAGCGAATGGCTGCTGGAATGGAAAGTGCATTATTTAACCCATGGATTTGTGTACAGGCTACATGAAAATAATGAAAGTTACACATGCAACACAATGTCCAACAGCTATTACCCTGAAAATGTGTACGCATTGTGGCTGTATACTCGGTATAAAAAATGCCGTTGAGACAAACTACCCAGTACATCTGCTTGGCATGCCACGACTATCTGAAAACGACCGCCAATGGGCCATTGGTAAGTTGGAAACCAGAATGAGCTCGCGGGCCATTGCTAGAAGGGTGAATTGCCACCACAACACTGTTGTACGTCTTAATGAATGTTACAGAACCACTGGCGATGCCCGGGATAGACTTCTGAGTGGCCACCAATGAGTTACTACCCCTGCGTAAGATCGACATATTGTGCTGAGTCACCTATGGAATGGTTTTCTTCCGGCGAGATAATAACCACAGAAAATATGGAATAGAGGAGTTAGCTGTATGCAACACCGGGCGCTGGAACGCAAATTATTCCTCCCCACGACGCTTGACGGCAGAAGTGGAAGATGATGATGATGATGATGATGAAGCTGTATGCAAAATAACTACACAAAATGCGGAATAGAGGAGTTAGCTGTAAACGAGATAACAACAGAAGATGTGGAATAGAGGAGTTAGCTGTATACGAGATAACAACAGAAGATGTGGAATAGAGAAGTTAGCTGTATACGAGATAACAACAGAAGATGTGGAATAGAGAAGTTAGCTGTATACGAGATAACAACAGAAGATGTGGAATAGAGAAGTTAGCTGTATACGAGATAACAACAGAAGATGTGGAATAGAGAAGTTAGCTGTATACGAGATAACAACAGAAGATGTGGAATAGAGAAGTTAGCTGTATACGAGATAACAACAGAAGATGTGGAATAGAGAAGTTAGCTGTATACGAGATAACAACAGAAGATGTGGAATAGAGGAGTTAGCTGTATACGAGATAACAACAGAAGATGTGGAATAGAGAAGTTAGCTGTATACGAGATAACAACAGAAGATGTGGAATAGAGAAGTTAGCTGTATACGAGATAACAACAGAAGATGTGGAATAGAGAAGTTAGCTGGACACAAGATAACAACAGAAGATGTGGAATAGAGGAGTTAGCTGTATATGAGATACCAACAGAAGATGTGGAATAGAGGAGTTAGCTGTATAGGAGATAACAACAGAAGATGTGGAATAGAGGAATTAGCTGTATACGAGATAACAACAGAAGATGTGGAATAGAGGAGTTAGCTGTATACGAGATAACAACAGAAGATGTGGAATAGAGGAGTTAGCTGTATATGAGATAACAACAGAAGATGTGGAATAGAGAAGTTAGCTGTATACGAGATAACAACAGAAGATGTGGAATAGAGGAGTTAGCTGTATACGAGATAACAACAGAAGATGTGGAATAGAGGAGTTAGCTGTAGCTGTATACGAGATAACAACAGAAGATGTGGAATAGAGGAGTTAGCTGTATACGAGATAACAACAGAAGATGTGGAATAGAGGAGTTAGCTGTATACGAGATAACAACAGAAGATGTGGAATAGAGAAGTTAGCTGTATACGAGATAACAACATAAGATGTGGAATAGAGAAGTTAGCTGTATACGAGATAACAACAGAAGATGTGGAATAGAGGAGTTAGCTGTATACGAGATAACAACAGAAGATGTGGAATAGAGGAGTTAGCTGTATACGAGATAACAACAGAAGATGTAGAATAGAGAGGTTAACTGTATACGAGATAACAACAGAAGATGTGGAATAGAGGAGTTAGCTGTATACGAGATAACAACAGAAGATGTGGAATAGAGGAGTTAGCTGTACTCAAGATAACAACAGAAGATGTGGAGTAGAGAAGTTAGCTGTATACGAGATAACAACAGAAGATGTGGAATAGAGGAGTTAGCTGTATACGAGATAACAACAGAAGATGTGGAATAGAGAAGTTAGCTGTATACGAGATAACAACAGAAGATGTGGAATAGAGGAGTTAGCTGTACTCAAGATAACAACAGAAGATGTGGAGTAGAGAAGTTAGCTGTATACGAGATAACAACAGAAGATGTGGAATAGAGGAGTTAGCTATATACGAGATAACAGAAGATGTGGAATAGAGGAGTTAGCTGTATATGAGATAACAACAGAAGATGTGGAATAGAGGAGTTAGCTGTATACGAGATAACAACAGAAGATGTGGAATAGAGGAGTTAGCTGTATACGAGATAACAACAGAAGATGTGGAATAGAGAAGTTAGCTGTATACGAGATAACAACAGAAGATGTGGAATAGAGGAGTTAGCTGTATAGGAGATAACAACAGAAGATGTGGAATAGAGGAGTTAGCTGTATACGAGATAACAACAGAAGATGTGGAATAGAGGAGTTAGCTGTATACGAGATAACAACAGAAGATGTGGAATAGAGGAGTTAGCTGTATACGAGATAACAACAGAAGATGTGGAATAGAGAAGTTAGCTGTATACGAGATAACAACAGAAGATGTGGAATAGAGGAGTTAGCTGTAGCTGTATACGAGCTAACAACAGAAGATGTGGAATAGAGGAGTTAGCTGTATACGAGATAACAACAGAAGATGTGGAATAGAGGAGTTAGCTGTATACGAGATAACAACAGAAGATGTGGAATAGAGGAGTTAGCTGTATACGAGATAACAACAGAAGATGTGGAATAGAGGAGTTAGCTGTATACGAGATAACAACAGAAGATGTGGAATAGAGGAGTTAGCTGTATATGAGATAACAACAGAAGATGTGGAATAGAGGAGTTAGCTGTATACGAGATAACAACATAAGATGTGGAATAGAGGAGTTAGCTGTATACGAGATAACAACAGAAGATGTGGAATAGAGGAGTTAGCTGTATATGAGATAACAACAGAAGATGTGGAATAGAGGAGTTAGCTGTATACGAGATAACAACAGAAGATGTGGAGTAGAGAAGTTAGCTGTATACGAGATAACAACAGAAGATGTGGAATAGAGGAGTTAGCTGTACTCAAGATAACAACAGAAGATGTGGAATAGAGGAGTTAGCTGTACTCAAGATAACAACAGAAGATGTGGAGTAGAGAAGTTAGCTGTAGCTGTATACGAGATAACAACAGAAGATGTGGAATAGAGAAATTAGCTGTAGCTGTATACGAGATAACAGAAGATGTGGAATAGAGAAGTTAGCTGTATACGAGATAACAACAGAAGCTGTGGAATAGATAAGTTAGCTGTATACGAGATAACAACAGAAGCTGTGGAATAGATAAGTTAGCTGTATACGAGATAACAACAGAAGATGTGGTATAGAGAAATTAGCTGTAGCTGTATACGAGATAACAGAAGATGTGGAATAGAGAAGTTAGCTGTATACGAGATAACGAACGAACCATTGAAAATCTTTATTTTCAAAGGGTTTAGAATTGGGCACGCAGGCCCGTCTGACATTCTGTCTTTCTTTTCTATTTCCTCTTATACATTCTTTCATTCAACATTTCTTATGAAGCAAATTTTGACAACAAAAGAACAATAAGCATTAAGACGCATGAAAAATAATCAATAATACATGACTCACTGAGGCAATGTTTAACATAGGTATTACAAATACCCAAGGAAGGCGTAACGTGCCATACATATGGGAATGTTTTTTGGCTAGTTGTCGTTCGAGATAATTTACCATTATTATTGTCTTTGTTTTGTTTTTATGGGATCATGTAGTATGTCCTGAGGTAGTGTTCAAACAGGTTGCGACTGTATGTATAATGATTGGTGGTGTCTTTGGTTTCTTGTAGAAGATTGTTCCACAACTGAGTGGCAGAGTATGCTAAGCTTGTTTTATATAAGTCTATCCAAGGTTTAGGGACATGAAGTATATTTAGTCGTTCGCTATGTCTTGCGTTATATTTAAACAATGGCCAAAGGTAGCTTGGCGCTTTTTGAAATAGGATTAACAATGAAACAAATTGGAATAGGAATAACAACAGAAGGTGTGGAATAGAGGAGTTAGCAGTATGCGAGATAACCACAGAAGATATGGAGTAGAGAAGTTAGCTGTATTCGAGATAACAACAGAAGATGTGGAATAGAGAAGTTAGCTGTATGCGACATAACCACAGAAGGTGTGGAATAGAGGAGTTAGCTTTATGCGAGATAACAACAGTGGGCAACACATGATAATAATATAGTATATGAAACACCAACACCATCAACATAACAGGTGACAGAGAGGTTTGGGGAGTCCTGGTCTCCGACGCCTGCTTCAGATCAGACACCTGAAGAAGAATGATGTTGGACAGTTTGTGAAACATCAGTGACCATAAAAGAAATCAGGGCACGTGTGAAATGTTGCACGTACCGCCAGATGACAAGTTTACCCCGTGTAAATAGTGCCTCGGCTTAACTAACACTTGCTAAGACACGCAATCTCAGCCACTTACTCGTGACGCTTTGACATGGCTGATGTTCTGCATAACAAACTGTAGCTCGAGCATGATTTCATTGTTCAGCTGTTGTGCGCACTGTAATTTTAATGAACGGTTGGCATCTACACTGACAGATTAAATTAAATGTAAAATGTCAGTGCTTTCATGGGGATTACTTTCAGGATTTCATTAACCTCTGGTGATTTCCCGGGATTACATGTTAACTTGATTACTGGACTTGATCCTTTGTGATAAACAGTGCTGGCGGTGACTATGCCAGGTCAAGTCCTTATGACCTGAGCTTAGGAATAACTGACTGAGTAGCTAGTCTACTAGTTAACTCACACTGACATTAGCTAGTCTACTAGTTAACTCACACTGACAATAGCTAGTCTACTAGTTAACTCACACTGGCATTAGCTAGTCTACTAGTTAACTCACACTGACATTAGCTAGTCTACTAGTTAACTCACACTGACATTAGATAGTCTACTAGTTAACTCACACTGACATTAGCTAGTCTACTAGTTAACTCACACTGACATTAGCTAGTCTACTAGTTAACTCACACTGACATTAGCTAGTCTACTAGTTAACTCACACTGACATTAGCTAGTCTACTAGTTAACTCACACTGACATTAGCTAGTCTACTAGTTAACTCACACTGACATTAGCTAGTCTACTAGTTAACTCACACTGACATTAGCTAGTCTACTAGTTAACTCACACTGACATTAGCTAATCTACTAGTTAACTCACACTGGCATTAGCTAGTCTACTAGTTAACTCACACTGATATTAGCTAGTCTGCTAGTTAACTCACACTGATATTAGCTAGTCTACTAGTTAACTCACACTGGCATTAGCTAGTCTACTAGTTAACTCACACTGACATTAGCTAGTCTACTAGTTAACTCACACTGACATTAGCTAGTCTACTAGTTAACTCACACTGACATTAGCTAGTCTACTAGTTAACTCACACTGACATTAGCTAGTCTACTAGTTAACTCACGCTGACATTAGCTAGTCTACTAGTTAACTCACACTGACATTAGCTAGTCTACTAGTTAACTCACACTGACATTAGCTAGTCTACTAGTTAACTCACACTGACATTAGCTAGTCTACTAGTTAACTCACACTGACATTAGCTAGTCTACTAGTTAACTCACACTGACATTAGCTAGTCTACTAGTTAACTCACACTGACATTAGCTAGTCTACTAGTTAACTCACACTGACATTAGCTAGTCTACTAGTTAACTCACACTGACATTAGCTAGTCTACTAGTTAACTCACACTGACATTAGCTAGTCTACTAGTTAACTCACACTGACATTAGCTAGTCTACTAGTTAACTCACACTGACATTAGCTAGTCTACTAGTTAACTCACACTGACATTAGCTAGTCTACTAGTTAACTCACACTGACATTAGCTAGTCTACTAGTTAACTCACACTGACATTAGCTAGTCTACTAGTTAACTCACACTGACATTAGCTAGTCTACTAGTTAACTCACACTGACATTAGCTAGTCTACTAGTTAACTCACACTGACATTAGCTAGTCTACTAGTTAACTCACACTGACAATAGCTAGTCTACTAGTTAACTGACACTGACAATAGCTAGTCTACTCGGTCAGTCACACTGACATTAGCTAGCCTACTCGGTCAGTCACTCTTACAATAATTAGCCTACTCGGTCAGCCACTCTTACAATAACTAGCCTACTAGGTCACTCACTCTTACAATAACTAGCCTACTAGGTCACTCACTCTTACAATAACTAGCCTACTCGGTCACTCTAGGACATTGCTAGAGTAGGGGGCTGCGTGGTCTTGAGGTATGGTGTCCGCCTCGAGTGCTGGAGGTCCCCGGTGATTTTATTCACGTGGACTTCTAGTAATAAAATTTCCCTTGGTCTCTAAAACTACCGGACAGTAAGCGAGAGGCCACCATGTCTAAGACGTGACAGTATGAGACAGACCACTAAACCATCACTACAATTGAGCAGAGCAACCCACTGGCTTATCCTGACAGGCGGGGAACACGCTCCCAGGGTTGCCACTTTTTTTGACCAAAAGTATCTAGAAACGGCCCAAACAACATCCATAAATATCTAGATTTCGTTGGAAAGTATCTAGGAAAAATATCCAGATTGAGAAAGTAAGAAATTACATATGTATTGATGTGACTGCCGCTCTCCCTGGCGAAAAGTGTACGGCTGTCGCCGTAATCCCGTATATTCTCGTGAGTAACGCAGCTGCGCCCGAACCGACAGCGGTTCGAGCCGCCCTGGTAACTTACAGGGGTATGTGAGCCGGTCGCTCAGAAATCTATGTCAAACTACTGAGCGTAATCTTGCCTTGTACATCAACAGCAGCTGAAAAATTCTGATGTTGACTGCACCATCCTGTAAGGGATATGCAACTGTCAGCGTCCTAACTATTAGCTCCGTCTAGCTCACTGGACTTGGACAGGCAAATTACAACATCTACGTAACATACACTAATAACACATGAATGCAATCGGAAAACTGGCAGGAGCTATCTCCTGAACAATCATTTATTACAATATATTACAGGCTGACAACATGGTCGCACTTCACGCTCAAACACTCGTTCAACACCAACAGCCACGCGCTAGCTCACAATGGCGATCTTTACACTGTCGCCCGCATGATCATTCACAATCACAACTTCACATCATCCCGCACATATCACAGTTCGTACATTCCTCGAATATCAATACACAACGTTCATCTCCATCTATGCGTCACAAAATACTATCGTTCTATCGCTCTCTAGATCTCCACACGTCCGTCTCTATTCGCTGCCTCACACACACCCCCTTTCTCCTCATTGACCTTCCCACATCACGTGGCTCTGTTCACGGGCTTCTTGCCTGACCGTCCGCTAGCCAAGCCGTGGTGTCTCTTTCTGCTCTTTACCTCAGCTATGCTTACACTGACTCTCGCTTACATACCGGCACTTACATTCTTCCTTACATATAAGACCATGACAGCAACATTAAAAAGAAAATTGATGTGACTTACCTATAGAATCATGTCCTCATCTTCACTGATGCCTGTCTCACAAGATGCACTTAGCTTGGATGATGAAGTTGAAGCTTCAGATTCAAAATGACTCTGGTATGCTTTAGCTGTTCCAATTTCTTTTATTACACGATCAGGGAGCTGATAAGTTGAACAGCATTTTCCTGCTCTCATCAGGCCAAATCTTATTGTCAATATAGCATTTAAGAGATCAAGTTTCATCCTGTTTCTTAGTTTACAATTTGTATAATTCATAGTACTGAAAACTCTTTTCGCATCAGCATTTGAATGGGGTAGTATCATGGCAGACATCAAAGAGCTCACAGAATGGACTGTTACCTGAGACATCTTTAAATTGTCTTACTTCACTCCAAAAAGCTTCAGTTTCTGTTTTGTTTGTCCAGTCAACCAAATTTATTTTTGTTAACTAATATTCTGCTTCCGCCACACTATTATCAGTAGCCCCTAAAAATTTAATAACTTGACAATATTTAGGTATGTCCTTTACTGGCGGAAGAATGTTGTTAATAGAAAAGAGTGAAATATTTTTCAATACATCTAAATTTTCAGGAAGTCTCTGCTTCAGCTGATCGAAAAATAAGACAAGGAAATCTTGACAGCGCTTTCTTAAGTTGTTCTCTTCATTTTCTGTTAACAGTTATTTTGTTTTTACACCATCAATTTTTGATTCGATTTGGTATCGCAGGTATGGCTTAGGAGCCAAATAGCTCTCTATAGTGCAAGTGAACAAGTCAGCTTTACAAGTTGGCAATATAAGTCTTTTACTAATTGAGTGAAATAGCAAAGTGAGGTCGTCAAGTAATTTAACTTTATCAACATTTTGAGATTCCAATAGTTTATTAACTTTTCGCACTTCACTTAAAATGGGTTGTGAAAAGAGAAGGAATGCCATTTTTTTTTTCATCACTGTACATTCCATATAGTATTTCAGCTGTGTAGCATTTTCATTTTGTCTTGTTATTTCGAAGTGTGTCTTCAACTCCAACCATCGGTTCACAATTACTTCAACAGCTGGTTGAATTGATAACCATCTAGTTTTGCAAGAATTTTCAGTGGTGAGGAACTATCATTTAATGCTTTATATAAATGATTATATTGCTGTTGTCTGACAGATGATTTGGAGAACCAGTTATGTGTTTCAGCAATAAGGAATTCCAAATTCCTTGGTAAACATTCTGACTGATGAGGCATGTGATAATAATAACATGGTGTAATGTTAATAATTAATGGTTTATTTGGCTTGGAGTACTGTCATGTTAACATTTCATGTAGCTTTTATATGGTAACATTCACTAGTAACACGGTGTGAGGTCATTTTAACATTTGATGATGTTATTGATATCGAATGATGCCAAAATCTTGCACATTTCGTGAAAGAGATCAACAGGCTCGGTAAAACCACCTCATCGTTCAGTTTGGGTCTTTTCCTCCTCAAGGTCTGACATAGTTTCACTGAACCAGTTGTTTTTTTATTTTTTCAAATCTGATCCTCTTATACCCTCTCTCTCCACACATACGCACACACACACACACACACACACACACACACACATACGTTTGTCATCAGCACTTCTCTGTTTGTGTGCCCTTCCCCTTCATTGCGCTGTGCCCACATTTCCTCGCTCTAACACTTATTTCACCTGTGTCTGCACTTTCTCCACTGTGTCACTCCCTGCCAATTGATCTACCGAGCTCGTGGCATACAGTTTGATTTGGTTGCCCTATGATTTAGACATCTCTAGGATCTAAGCTAGGTAATTTGTATAGTCTGTTGTTTTTTTTTTTTTATTATATCAATATCTGTTTGTGTTTGTGTGCTGATGAGGGTTGTCTAACCTCAACATCTGTTCTGTCACTTGTCATTGCGTTTTTATAAAGCTGACCAATTGACCTTTCCATTTTCATTGATTTACTCATCGATGTCATTAACATGGCAACATGTCTTGTGAACATTTGACAATGCCATGTGAATATTTGTTTGTAATGGTAAGAAGTGATGCCATATCAACGATTATGTCATTAACATTGTGATATCAAATTGGCATTTTATGACATCATTAACTTGGAAAGATGGTGAAGTAGCTGTGTGATGTCATGTTAATGTTGGTGTCACTTTAAGGTTGGTGATGTCATTAACATGGACTGATGTTGTGTTGACATTTAGTGATGCTTTTAACATCATGTCATGTACTATATTGAACTTGGTTTTATGGGAAAACTTTACATCAAAACTTGCATTATATAAGAAAACTACATCAAAACTTGCATTGTGGGCAAATGCTGAGCTGAAGATTGCATTGTAAGATATTCTAGAATAAGAATGTCAGAATACAGACAGCGGCTGTGAGCTTCTCCTCGCCACATACCCTGATCTCCACAATGTCTGTGTCCACAGAAATATATTTCCTTACTCTAACCTGTTTGTTATTTTTTTTTTTTTGGTACTGAACGGTTTGAACATGGTGTGTTTTCTGACAAACTAAATGAGAGCAGTTTGAAAATGGTGCCTTTTCTGATAAACTATGTCGTTCAGCTATTGTTTGAGAGAGGGTTGCCAGATCACTGTGATCAAATAAAGCCAAGTCATGAAATGAAAAAAGCCCCCCAAAAAAGCCAAACATTGCCCAATAAAGATATCTATTAAAAATATGCCGGTCTCTCTGGCTGTGGGGTTACAACACTTTCTCTCTGTAATCCCGTTTATCACGCAGAGTCTCGTAGCGGAGCGAGAGCTGAGGCGGTTCGACCCCCGCTCGTGACTTGCGGGATACTGAGCCGGCCGCTCAGAAAGCAATGGCAAACTACTGAGCGTAATCTTGCCAAGAGATCAACATACAGCTGAAAGATGCTGGTGTTGACAGCTAAGTCCTGTAAAGGATATGCTTAACAAAAAAAAAAAAAAATTAAAAATATATTTACATCACATGAAAACCTCTTCTTCAAATATGTATTCCTCTTCATTATTTAGAAATTCAGTAGAAGCATTTCCTTTACAAGTCGTGACTTAAATTTAGTGTCATAATTTGCAAATTCAGCAGAAATAAAATAAGCCTTGAGTAAGCCCAATTCATTAGAATGTTGAACATTACTTTTCCCCGGACAAGCCAGCGAGAAGAAGAAATTTTCTCAAAAGGAAGTGGTGCAGTTCTAGCTTGCTGAAATTCTGTCGATGAGTTCATAATTTTGAATAAATCTTTAAATACTTCTCATCTTAGATTGCTATGTCTAAACCGATTGGGTATTTCTGTCAGCAAAAATGCAATGTTTGAAGATAGTTTTGACACTGCATATTTGATGCACAATGCTAATGAATGGCAAACACACTTATACTGAACACATTTGTCATTCTGGACCAAACTGAATTGTTGCATCCAACCATATTGGAAGCACCATCTGATGCAAAACCACTGCAATTTGTAAATATTTGATTACATTTTTCAATTTGATTGTTAATCAAATTAAATACATTCTCTCCTGTAGCCTCCTGAATTTCTTTTATCACTGAGGTATCTAACTAAAATGCATAAATACTTTTGAGTCGAGACATCAGTGGACTCATCAATGATGAGTGTAAACTTCTTGTTTTGCAGATCTAGAATTAGATCAGATTTTAAAGATGGTGATATTGATATGCACTTCGTTCGGTGCAATTTTATCTGACCAAGAGTGCTGCCACATCCATGAACTACCATTATTTCACCTAAGTGATCGATGGTGTGTATGGCACTATGGCAGGCCATGCTAACAGCAATTTGTAACTCTGCTAATTTGACTTTATCATCAATTTTCTTACTTATTGTCATCACTGAAAGTGATTTTTGTGAAGAAGATGGCATGTTCCGCTTGTGTTTTTTTAATTGTTTCATGATTTGCCAGATTTGAAATTCTTGAAACAATATTACACCGGCACAATTTGCAATATGCCGATTCAGAACCATCGGTGGATTTCTTGAGCCACACGAATGTCTTTTTCCATTAATCTTTATATTTCCAATTGATATCAAAAGATGGTTTCCACTTTGGCGTGATAATGGGCTCAATAATCAGGAATACTTGCCATGAAGGTGGTATAATGAATTTGACAACTTAAACTGAACAGTCAAGTGGCTGCGCAGTGCGTGAGTGCACATAGAACAGTCAGGTGGCTGCGCAGTGCGTGAGTGCACATAGAACAGTCAGGTGGCTGCGCAGTGCGTGAGTGCACATAGAACAGTCAGGTGGCTGCGCAGTGCGTGAGTGCACATAGAACAGTCAGGTGGCTGCGCAGTGCGTGAGTGCACATAGAACAGTCAGGTGGCTGCGCAGTGCGTGAGTGCACATAGAACAGTCAGGTGGCTGCGCAGTGCGTGAGTGCACATAGAACAGTCAGGTGGCTGCGCAGTGCGTGAGTGCACATAGAACAGTCAGGTGGCTGCGCAGTGCGTGAGTGCACATAGAACAGTCAGGTGGCTGCGCAGTGCGTGAGTGCACATAGAACAGTCAGGTGGCTGCGCAGTGCGTGAGTGCACATAGAACAGTCAGGTGGCTGCGCAGTGCGTGAGTGCACATAGAACAGTCAGGTGGCTGCGCAGTGCGTGAGTGCACATAGAACAGTCAGGTGGCTGCGCAGTGCGTGAGTGCACATAGAACAGTCAGGTGGCTGCGCAGTGCGTGAGTGCACATAGAACAGTCAGGTGGCTGCGCAGTGCGTGAGTGCACATAGAACAGTCAGGTGGCTGCGCAGTGCGTGAGTGCACATAGAACAGTCAGGTGGCTGCGCAGTGCCTGAGTGCACATAGAACAGTCAGGTGGCTGCGCAGTGCGTGAGTGCACATAGAACAGTAAGGTGGCTGCGCAGTGCGTGAGTGCACATAGAACAGTCAGGTGGCTGCGCAGTGCCTGAGTGCACATAGAACAGTCAGGTGGCTGCGCAGTGCGTGAGTGCACATAGAACAGTAAGGTGGCTGCGCAGTGTGTGAGTGCACATAGAACAGTCAGGTGGCTGCGCAGTGCGTGAGTGCACATAGAACAGTCAGGTGGCTGCGCAGTGCGTGAGTGCACATAGAACAGTCAGGTGGCTGCGCAGTGCGTGAGTGCACATAGAACAGTCAGGTGGCTGCGCAGTGCGTGAGTGCACATAGAACAGTCAGGTGGCTGCGCAGTGCGTGAGTGCACATAGAACAGTAAGGTGGCTGCGCAGTGCGTGAGTGCACATAGAACAGTCAGGTGGCTGCGCAGTGCGTGAGTGCACATAGAACAGTCAGGTGGCTGCGCAGTGCGTGAGTGCACATAGAACAGTAAGGTGGCTGCGCAGTGCGTGAGTGCACATAGAACAGTAAGGTGGCTGCGCAGTGCGTGAGTGCACATAGAACAGTCAGGTGGCTGCGCAGTGCCTGAGTGCACATAGAACAGTCAGGTGGCTGCGCAGTGCGTGAGTGCACATAGAACAGTAAGGTGGCTGCGCAGTGCGTGAGTGCACATAGAACAGTCAGGTGGCTGCGCAGTGCGTGAGTGCACATAGAACAGTCAGGTGGCTGCGCAGTGCGTGAGTGCACATAGAACAGTCAGGTGGCTGCGCAGTGCCTGAGTGCACATAGAACAGTCAGGTGGCTGCGCAGTGCCTGAGTGCACATAGAACAGTCAGGTGGCTGCGCAGTGCGTGAGTGCACATAGAACAGTCAGGTGGCTGCGCAGTGCGTGAGTGCACATAGAACAGTCAGGTGGCTGCACAGTGCCTGAGTGCACATAGAACAGTCAGGTGGCTGCGCAGTGCGTGAGTGCACATAGAACAGTCAGGTGGCTGCGCAGTGCGTGAGTGCACATAGAACAGTCAGGTGGCTGCGCAGTGCGTGAGTGCACATAGAACAGTCAGGTGGCTGCGCAGTGCGTGAGTGCACATAGAAGAGTCAGGTGGCTGCGCAGTGCGTGAGTGCACATAGAACAGTCAGGTGGCTGCGCAGTGCGTGAGTGCACATAGAACAGTCAGGTGGCTGCGCAGTGCGTGAGTGCACATAGAACAGTCAGGTGGCTGCGCAGTGCGTGAGTGCACATAGAACAGTAAGGTGGCTGCGCAGTGCGTGAGTGCACATAGAACAGTAAGGTGGCTGCGCAGTGCGTGAGTGCACATAGAACAGTCAGGTGGCTGCGCAGTGCGTGAGTGCACATAGAACAGTCAGGTGGCTGCGCAGTGCCTGAGTGCACATAGAACAGTAAGGTGGCTGCGCAGTGCGTGAGTGCACATAGAACAGTACAAACAGTATGAAAACCATACATGTTTAATACTTGTTAGTTACGTTAGTTCTCGAGAATGAACCAAAAGCAGTATGAGCTAAGCTTATTGTTTTGCATTTGTTTTAGCTAAGAAGTGTTAAAACAAGATAAAAATTAACTTGACCAATTCAAAAAAGAGGCATTTATAGCTAATTATTATGCCATTACAAATTTTTAAAAAGCCAAAACACCAAACTGATATTTTGACGCCAAATCTGCTTTTAATAAGCCAGATTTATCAGATTTGGCATTTAAAAAGCCAGTCTGGCAGCCCTGGTTTGAGAATGGTATGTTCTGTGTGAACAGTCCATGTTACAGGTGTGCCATGTGTGAAGTTATCGAATACTGTCATGAATAATTTCCCCAAGAACTGAATGTTCATGTGTGCATTCCTTCTTTGCTACCTCCTTCGTTGTATACTGCTGTTTTATTTTTTCGTCTCTGCCTATTTCTTCATATACTGCTGTTTCTTCTCCTCCTCATCCTTCCTCTTATTCGTGAACACAGGAGAGTATTTGATTCAAACAAAACTAATGGTAAATAAACAAGACAGTTTATCAACAATGTAAACATGAGAACATATTTTATTCAGGCAAAACAAAATTTGAGAGAACATTTTATTCAGGCAAAACTAAATATGACAGAACATTTTATTCAGGGGAAACTAAATATGACAGAACATTTAATGAAGGAAAACCTTTTAAAAATAGCACATTTTTGAGTGGAAGCAATATAGACAGTATATAGAGCATATCTGGATGTGATAGGAAATGTCAGTGATGTAGACTAGTATAACTCAACTGTCCATAATGTATAGGGTGACCCGCCCAAAATAAAATGGAACCAGCAAATCTTTGAAAGTTTTGGGCATCATTGGGACGATGCAGAGGATTGTATCGAGATCAACAGTGGTTCCAGCAAGATGGGGCTACCCCACACATATCAAATGACTCTCTATCCTGGCTGATAGAGTAATTTCAGGGAAGACAGATCAGCATGAAGTGTGACTTGGAGAGGGCACCACATTCACCTGACTTGAACCCCCTAGATTTTTATCAGTGGATAACCCAGAACAACCCTCAAACAATTGGTGAACTGAAGGCAGTAATTACAGCAAAGATCAGGGAAATCCCCACAGAGGAAAGTGGTCCAGTAATTGACAACTTAGTGCAAGGAAAGCAAGTGTGCATCCAATGCTGGAGGCCATTTGGAGCATAACTTTTATGCAAAATGACCAAGGTAACTGAAACTTTTGAAAATGATTTTATACAGACTGAAGTTTACATTCACCAAATTTCAAGAAATTTGCTTGGCTTTTGTAGGATTTAATAAACTTTTTATGGGTTCTGTTTTTTATTTTTTTTTGGTCACCCTGTACTAGCATGACTCAACTGTCCGTAATGTAGTATAACTCAACTGTCAGTGATGTACTAGCATGACTCAACTGTCCGTAATGAAGTATAACTCAACTGTCAGTGATGTACTAGCATGTAACATAACAAATATTGTCACAGTCTCCAACAAACAACAACAAATATTGATGTGATCAACTCAAGAGTCAGTCAGTGCTAACCTGCCATGTTTGATGTGATCAACTCAAGAGTCAGTCAGTGCTAACCTGGTATATTTGATGTGATCAACTCAAGAGTCAATCAGTGCTAACCTGCCATGTTTGATATGATCAACTCAAGAGTCAGTGCTAACCTGGTATATTTGATGTGATCAACTCAAGAGTCCGTGCTAACCTGCCATGTTTGATGTGATCAACTCAAGAGTCAGTCAGTGCTAACCTGGTATATTTGATGTGATCAACTCAAGAGTCAATCAGTGCTAACCTGCCATGTTTGATGTGATCAACTCAAGAGTCAGTCAGTGCTAACCTGCCATGTTTGATATGATCAACTCAAGAGTCAGTCAGTGCTAACCTGGTATATTTGATGTGATCAGCTCAAGAGTCAGTCATTGCTAACCTGGTATATTTGATGTGATCAACTCAAGAGTCAGTCAGTGCTAACCTGCCATGTTTGATGTGATCAACTCAAGAGTCAGTCAGTGCTAACCTGGTATATTTGATGTGATCAACTCAAGAGTCAGTCAGTGCTAACCTGGTATATTTGATGTGATCAACTCAAGAGTCAGTCAGTGCTAACCTGCCACGTTTGGTGTGATCAACTCAAGAGTCAGTCAGTGCTAACCTGCCATGTTTGATGTGATCAACTCAAGAGTCAGTCAGTGCTAACCTGCCATGTTTGATGTGATCAACTCAAGAGTCAGTCAGTGCTAACCTGCCATGTTAGATGTGTTCCTCAATGAGGGTTGACCTGTCAGTGATATCATTGAAGGAAGAGAGGATGAAGAGACATGACAAACTGAAATATCATGGCCTTCAGTTGCTGCCTTTCACACAAATACCATGTTGATGCCATGCCACGTAAGCGAGGACTGGTGGCACAGACATCAGACATGGCACAGGGAGGCCTTCCACTGCTACTCCATGGTCAGATCATGTCTGTGACAGATAGTGTCCTCCCTGTGCTGTGTGGCACAGTGTGCTGGCTGTGCTGTGTGGCACAGTGTGCTGGCTGTGCTGTGTGGCACAATGTGCTGGTTGTTCTCTGTGGCACAGTGTGCTGGCTGTGCTGTGTGGCACAGTGTGCTGGCTGTGCTGTGTGGCACAGTGTGCTGGCTGTGCTGTGTGGCACAGTGTGCTGGTTGTTCTCTGTGGCACAGTGTGCTGGCTGTGCTGTGTGGCACAGTGTGCTGTGTGGCATCAGCAAATCAAGAATGAGCGGATACACTCTGCTAGTCAGTCATGCTGCAACACCAGGCAGTGAAACATGACGGATCACAAGCGCATGTTACCGCGATTTGGAGGATGCAGGGGAGACAGTACAAGTATCACAAACATCCTTGGAAGCAATGATATGACAATCATGGCAGCCAACAGCAGACTTCAAGCATTAAGTGCCAGACTCACATCAATGACATGACAATCATGGCAGCCAACAGTCGGCTGGAGACAGCACACTTCAAGCATTCAGTGCCAAACTCACATCAATGACATGACAGCCAACAGCCGGCTGGAGACAGCACACTTCAAGCATTCTGTGCCAGACACAGCAGAAACGAGGCTAACGCAGGCATCTACACCCTCAGTGGCCCCAGCAACGGTCAGCAGTGTTGCTTATCGCCAACTGCTGAGAGTGACTGAGCACCAGTGGGGTTGACTGAATCCCAGTGAAGTCTGTTCTTGGTAAACATATTAGCAGTAGTAATGTTTGACATAAAATGCTGCCACAATACAAACGATACATATCATACTACTACAAATAAGAAGCTGACAACAATGCAATACAGAAACACAAGGTGTAGCAACTGATGGTCAGGCCGCGATCATGAGGCAAGAATGGCCTAATGTACAATGTGTAATCATGAGTGAATCATTTCTCAATCTTCAATTTTATTTCTCAATTTTCAGTTTCATGTTTTCAGTTTCATTTCTCAATGTTAAGATTCATTTCTCAGTGTTCAGTCATGCAAATATTCAGTCACCATCATCATCAAGTGCCAATCCCACAAGCCATCTCACCAAATCACACCAATAAATAAATGGTGTAAAGACATAAAAATAAAGTTCAATCAATCAAAACACCATCACTCCATCAGACAGTCTCACATCAGCTGTGTTCTCATCCTAATGACTGGTGTGACCAGACCATCCTGATGACTCCATGTGACCAGACCATCCAGATATTTCTCTCCATGCCTTCCTTTGCTCATTAGTTTTGCCAGTTGTCATTAAGTTTCCATTAAATTCTTTTTATAACCTGCTGAAACAATTTTTGGCTGTCTAATTTCTCGCATCACTTTACAGTTTTCATTTGTTTCGTGTAAAATATTCAGTATTTGGCTGCAATGTCGTTGACATCTGGATAGGCAGTCTATGTAGAGAAAGTGTTCAGCGGATATCATCATCATCATCAAGTGTTTTGCCGACTGGCATGGGTGATCATCCTTCCCCTCATGTGTGATCTCCGACAACATGGATCAGTTTGTGTGCTGATTCCTCTCCATGCCATGCCACAAGAATCCTCTCGCATTGTCTCTCTTTATTTCTTTTTTCACAAATAATGCCAGGTGTCACTATATTTTTCACTTGATGATGATATCCCTGAACACATTTTCTAGCTTCTGACCACAGAATGATGACTGTCCCTTTCTGTGACAAACTGTCTTTGGGCCTGATATCCCTGAACACATTTTCTAGCTTCTGACCACAGAATGATGACTGTCCCTTTCTGTGACAAACTGTCTTTGGGCCTTAGCCAGAGGATATTGATACAGCAACTTGGAGGATCTCACTTCACTGTTGGCTATCAGCACGTCATGTTTCATTCGCTTGTATGTTGGATATCAGCACGCCACATTTAATGTCCTTGCCTGTCAGCACGTCATATTTCACTATGTTGTATTTAGTCTATCAGCACGCCATATTTAATGTCCTTGGCTATCAGCACGTCATGTTGACAACTCACAGTGAAATGGTTTGTGTGTGGCACCATATGCTGCCGCTTGAGTTCACAGATTTGACAGGCACTCAATGCAGTCATGACTCGTGTCACTTACTGTTCAACACACATTGGTTAGTTACTGCAGATATCGTACACAGCCGCTCACCCAGTCACTCCCCAGACAGTTGCTGCTTTACAGTCACCAGTTTCTGGGCTAGGCTAGATTAAATATGTGAGAACGTCATGACGACTGACAAGATCAGAGATAGAAGAGGATTAGACAGACCTAGACAAATGATCCTGGGTGGTTTTAAGAGGTGACATGGATTAATATCCTCGACTGAATTTGTCCAGAACACCTAGAATCGAGATCTGTGGACGCCTACGCCATTTGGCGAGCTGCATGATAATGATAATGGTGCAATGAGTGATAATAATAATTAATAGCACATGTGTCACATCCCAGCACAAGCCATCGTCTGTCTCGGGGTGATGGTCTGACTGTCAGGAGGACAGCGCTGGCCGAAGCTGGCTGATCAATGTAAGTAGACTGCTTATCATTGTGGAAATATGCTTGAAAACAAACAAAGATTGTAACTATAGAGCCACATTCACGTGACGCGGAGATTTACGCAGAGATTCACACAGATACAGAATGTTTATGTTCACATAGTTGTAACGCAGGTGACGTCACATCAAGATAAATGCATGGCAGTGAAATGTTTCTCATATCCAGTTATGTCCATGGACTCACATTAAACGTGTGCCAGCTGATGTGGCTAAGAAATGTTTCTCATGTCCAGTTATGTCCATGGACTCACAGTAAACGTGTGCCAGCTGACGTGACTGGGAAATGTTTCTCATATCCAGTTATGTCCATGGACTCTCATTAAACGTGTGCCAGCTGATGTGGCTGAGAAATGTTTCTCATGTCCAGTTATGTCCATGGACTCACAGAAACATCTACCAGTTGACGTGACTAAGAAATGGCTCCACATGTTGAGTTCTTTGCACGACATCACAAGAACCCCAGCTGTTTGTGATTCACTGGGTAATTTAAATTAGAGTGGCTCCAGTAGTTGAGGCTCTAACGAGTCCAGTATTTGAGACAGTCAAGTGCAGTAAGTGGGGCATGCATTCCAGTATTCCCATGATCAGCTTCTGGTAATCTGTGTGTTTACATGTGGTGGAAAGTTCGTGTACAGGCCGATGTAGAACCATGAGCTTTAGATGGCTTCTGCCCATTGGCATCGTAAATTGAATTGCAAACAACGAGCGTGTAAGTATGGCATTATTTGGGCGCGAACTCCAAGAGTGACTGAAGTCTGCAAATCTCAGACAGGTTATAGTTTACACGTTGTTTGTGTCCCGTGTGGTTGACATCCCGGGTGGCCTGTATAAACATAGACCACACCAGGTGGAGGGCAGCTTTACAGAACACAGTTATAGAGGAGGTTGCGGTGACAAGTCATTCATCAGCACACAACAACAAGTTAACACAACATATAAACCGCAGGCATGAAACTACAACCACTTCATTCCGGCATAATCAGCAACATTGAAAAGAAAAGATTTATGTTACTTATCTCACGACTCCCCGAATATGAAAATGGAATATTCAGAAAGGCATGAGATGAGTACGACAAGTTTGTTGTTTGTATTCTGGTTATTACGCCTTAATGTTTATATGTTGTGTTTCTTGTTGTTTGCTGATAGAGGCTCGTCGCTGCAACGCCCTTTGTTTCTCATAATTAACTGTGTTTTGTAAAGCTGCGTCACACTTTGTGTTTTTATATTGTTTACATCTCCACAACTGTTGGGCAGTTTTCCCCCCTAGCGTGTGTCCCCGCTGTATAGTGTAAATGGGCCGTCACTGGTCACATCTGGCACACAGATGCCGCGTCTACCTGGCCTGCCTGTGTCTGCGGTGTAGGTAGCTTGCCTGTTTGTTTCCCTCGTTCTCCCTTTCTCCTTGTTATCGTTCATGTTATGTTTAGTCTGTATACTTCTAGAAAATGTTACTCGCGAACTTTACTTTATCCTTCTTCATCAGGGATACTTTCTAACATCGGTGATTTGTCTCTAGGATACAGAATCCTTGAACCGAAGCTACCACCCGATCCTGCCCCCATCCCACCCCGGGCCCCATCCCCTGGGTCGCCGTACCCAGCGCTTAGGTCCGCGAAAGACATCCCGTTTTCATTCAACAAATTATCAGTGGCGTCATCATGAATGACGGGGACGCGTCCAAGTAGGGTGCCCGCGGCGGCGGCGGCGAAAGCTGCCGTGGCCAGAGCCGGGGGTGGGTGCGCCTGGCGGGAAACTATACTGGTGGCCGTTTGGCACGTCTGTTTGACCTCCGAGTTCCGTTGTAAATACTCGTCGTAGTAGTCGACCTCGGTGCCCTCCCGGCGTTGGCGCTTGATCTGCGTGATGATGAGTGTCATCAGGGCCGTGGCGTAGAAGACGATGACGATGATGACGTAGAGGAGCTCGTTGAGCTGGCTGTCCCGGTACGGCTCTTGCAGCTGCACCTGGATCAGGGTGGTGTTGTTGATGAGCAGGAAGTGCTCGCCTGTGTCCGTGGCTTCCACAATGGAAGCGTTGATGAGCAGCACTGACGGTTTGCCTCTTAGAACAGTCTTTGCCATGGTGGTTGAGCTGTGGAAACAAACAAGAACACTTCAGACACTGGCCACACACACAGACAGAACAGCAACAGTTTGTTGTATTTTATTTGTCAGTATCCTGTTCTACCCCCTTGGTTATAATTGGGATGTATATTATGCGCTGTACAGAGTTTAGCATTCTTTTTGTGTATAATTGTCCATATACACTGAAGCATTTTTAAAAAGCACAACTATTATATATATATACTGATGCAGAGAAGCTGGACATAAAAAGTGTGGGAATACATTTTCCCCGCGTTTGTCTTGAGGTAGAGAGCGAATGGCTGCTGGAATGGAAAGTGCATTATTTAACCCATGGATTTGTGTACAGGCTACATGAAAATAATGAAAGTTACACATGCAACACAATGTCCAACAGCTATTACCCTGAAAATGTGTACGAATTGTGGCTGTATACTCGGTATAAAAAATGCCGTTGAGACAAACTACCCAGTACATCTGCTTGGCATGCCACGACTATCTGAAAACGACCGCCAATGGGCCATTGGTAAGTTGGAAACCAGAATGAGCTCGCGGGCCATTGCTAGAAGGGTGAATTGCCACCACAACACTGTTGTACGTCTTAATGAATGTTACAGAACCACTGGCGATGCCCGGGATAGACTTCTGAGTGGCCACCAATGAGTTACTACCCCTGCGTAAGATCGACATATTGTGCTGAGTCACCTATGGAATGGTTTTCTTCCGGCGAGATAATAACCACAGAAAATATGGAATAGAGGAGTTAGCTGTATGCAACACCGGGCGCTGGAACGCAAATTATTCCTCCCCACGACGCTTGACGGCAGAAGTGGAAGATGATGATGATGATGATGATGAAGCTGTATGCAAAATAACTACACAAAATGCGGAATAGAGGAGTTAGCTGTAAACGAGATAACAACAGAAGATGTGGAATAGAGGAGTTAGCTGTATACGAGATAACAACAGAAGATGTGGAATAGAGAAGTTAGCTGTATACGAGATAACAACAGAAGATGTGGAATAGAGAAGTTAGCTGTATACGAGATAACAACAGAAGATGTGGAATAGAGAAGTTAGCTGTATACGAGATAACAACAGAAGATGTGGAATAGAGAAGTTAGCTGTATACGAGATAACAACAGAAGATGTGGAATAGAGAAGTTAGCTGTATACGAGATAACAACAGAAGATGTGGAATAGAGAAGTTAGCTGTATACGAGATAACAACAGAAGATGTGGAATAGAGGAGTTAGCTGTATACGAGATAACAACAGAAGATGTGGAATAGAGAAGTTAGCTGTATACGAGATAACAACAGAAGATGTGGAATAGAGAAGTTAGCTGTATACGAGATAACAACAGAAGATGTGGAATAGAGAAGTTAGCTGGACACAAGATAACAACAGAAGATGTGGAATAGAGGAGTTAGCTGTATATGAGATAACAACAGAAGATGTGGAATAGAGGAGTTAGCTGTATAGGAGATAACAACAGAAGATGTGGAATAGAGGAATTAGCTGTATACGAGATAACAACAGAAGATGTGGAATAGAGGAGTTAGCTGTATATGAGATAACAACAGAAGATGTGGAATAGAGGAGTTAGCTGTATAGGAGATAACAACAGAAGATGTGGAATAGAGGAATTAGCTGTATACGAGATAACAACAGAAGATGTGGAATAGAGGAGTTAGCTGTATACGAGATAACAACAGAAGATGTGGAATAGAGGAGTTAGCTGTATATGAGATAACAACAGAAGATGTGGAATAGAGAAGTTAGCTGTATACGAGATAACAACAGAAGATGTGGAATAGAGGAGTTAGCTGTATACGAGATAACAACAGAAGATGTGGAATAGAGGAGTTAGCTGTAGCTGTATACGAGATAACAACAGAAGATGTGGAATAGAGGAGTTAGCTGTATACGAGATAACAACAGAAGATGTGGAATAGAGGAGTTAGCTGTATACGAGATAACAACAGAAGATGTGGAATAGAGAAGTTAGCTGTATACGAGATAACAACAGAAGATGTGGAATAGAGAAGTTAGCTGTATACGAGATAACAACAGAAGATGTGGAATAGAGGAGTTAGCTGTATACGAGATAACAACAGAAGATGTGGAATAGAGGAGTTAGCTGTATACGAGATAACAACAGAAGATGTAGAATAGAGAGGTTAACTGTATACGAGATAACAACAGAAGATGTGGAATAGAGGAGTTAGCTGTATACGAGATAACAACAGAAGATGTGGAATAGAGGAGTTAGCTGTACTCAAGATAACAACAGAAGATGTGGAGTAGAGAAGTTAGCTGTATACGAGATAACAACAGAAGATGTGGAATAGAGGAGTTAGCTGTATACGAGATAACAACAGAAGATGTGGAATAGAGGAGTTAGCTGTATACGAGATAACAACAGAAGATGTGGAATAGAGGAGTTAGCTGTACTCAAGATAACAACAGAAGATGTGGAGTAGAGAAGTTAGCTGTATACGAGATAACAACAGAAGATGTGGAATAGAGGAGTTAGCTATATACGAGATAACAGAAGATGTGGAATAGAGGAGTTAGCTGTATATGAGATAACAACAGAAGATGTGGAATAGAGGAGTTAGCTGTATACGAGATAACAACAGAAGATGTGGAATAGAGGAGTTAGCTGTATACGAGATAACAACAGAAGATGTGGAATAGAGAAGTTAGCTGTATACGAGATAACAACAGAAGATGTGGAATAGAGGAGTTAGCTGTATATGAGATAACAACAGAAGATGTGGAATAGAGGAGTTAGCTGTATACGAGATAACAACAGAAGATGTGGAATAGAGGAGTTAGCTGTATACGAGATAACAACAGAAGATGTGGAATAGAGGAGTTAGCTGTATACGAGATAACAACAGAAGATGTGGAATAGAGAAGTTAGCTGTATACGAGATAACAACAGAAGATGTGGAATAGAGGAGTTAGCTGTATACGAGATAACAACAGAAGATGTGGAATAGAGGAGTTAGCTGTATACGAGATAACAACAGAAGATGTGGAATAGAGAAGTTAGCTGTATACGAGATAACAACAGAAGATGTGGAATAGAGGAGTTAGCTGTAGCTGTATACGAGATAACAACAGAAGATGTGGAATAGAGGAGTTAGCTGTATACGAGATAACAACAGAAGATGTGGAATAGAGGAGTTAGCTGTATACGAGATAACAACAGAAGATGTGGAATAGAGGAGTTAGCTGTATACGAGATAACAACAGAAGATGTGGAATAGAGGAGTTAGCTGTATACGAGATAACAACAGAAGATGTGGAATAGAGGAGTTAGCTGTATATGAGATAACAACAGAAGATGTGGAATAGAGGAGTTAGCTGTATACGAGATAACAACAGAAGATGTGGAATAGAGGAGTTAGCTGTATACGAGATAACAACAGAAGATGTGGAATAGAGGAGTTAGCTGTATATGAGATAACAACAGAAGATGTGGAATAGAGGAGTTAGCTGTATACGAGATAACAACAGAAGATGTGGAGTAGAGAAGTTAGCTGTATACGAGATAACAACAGAAGATGTGGAATAGAGGAGTTAGCTGTACTCAAGATAACAACAGAAGATGTGGAATAGAGGAGTTAGCTGTACTCAAGATAACAACAGAAGATGTGGAGTAGAGAAGTTAGCTGTAGCTGTATACGAGATAACAACAGAAGATGTGGAATAGAGAAATTAGCTGTAGCTGTATACGAGATAACAGAAGATGTGGAATAGAGAAGTTAGCTGTATACGAGATAACAACAGAAGCTGTGGAATAGATAAGTTAGCTGTATACGAGATAACAACAGAAGCTGTGGAATAGATAAGTTAGCTGTATACGAGATAACAACAGAAGATGTGGAATAGAGAAATTAGCTGTAGCTGTATACGAGATAACAGAAGATGTGGAATAGAGAAGTTAGCTGTATACGAGATAACGAACGAACCATTGAAAATCTTTATTTTCAAAGGGTTTAGAATTGGGCACGCAGGCCCGTCTGACATTCTGTCTTTCTTTTCTATTTCCTCTTATACATTCTTTCATTCAACATTTCTTATGAAGCAAATTTTGACAACAAAAGAACAATAAGCATTAAGACGCATGAAAAATAATCAATAATACATGACTCACTGAGGCAATGTTTAACATAGGTATTACAAATACCCAAGGAAGGCGTAACGTGCCATACATATGGGAATGTTTTTTGGCTAGTTGTCGTTCGAGATAATTTACCATTATTATTGTCTTTGTTTTGTTTTTATGGGATCATGTAGTATGTCCTGAGGTAGTGTTCAAACAGGTTGCGACTGTATGTATAATGATTGGTGGTGTCTTTGGTTTCTTGTAGAAGATTGTTCCACAACTGAGTGGCAGAGTATGCTAAGCTTGTTTTATATAAGTCTATCCAAGGTTTAGGGACATGAAGTATATTTAGTCGTTCGCTATGTCTTGCGTTATATTTAAACAATGGCCAAAGGTAGCTTGGCGCTTTTTGAAATAGGATTAACAATGAAACAAATTGGAATAGGAATAACAACAGAAGGTGTGGAATAGAGGAGTTAGCAGTATGCGAGATAACCACAGAAGATATGGAGTAGAGAAGTTAGCTGTATTCGAGATAACAACAGAAGATGTGGAATAGAGAAGTTAGCTGTATGCGACATAACCACAGAAGGTGTGGAATAGAGGAGTTAGCTTTATGCGAGATAACAACAGTGGGCAACACATGATAATAATATAGTATATGAAACACCAACACCATCAACATAACAGGTGACAGAGAGGTTTGGGGAGTCCTGGTCTCCGACGCCTGCTTCAGATCAGACACCTGAAGAAGAATGATGTTGGACAGTTTGTGAAACATCAGTGACCATAAAAGAAATCAGGGCACGTGTGAAATGTTGCACGTACCGCCAGATGACAAGTTTACCCCGTGTAAATAGTGCCTCGGCTTAACTAACACTTGCTAAGACACGCAATCTCAGCCACTTACTCGTGACGCTTTGACATGGCTGATGTTCTGCATAACAAACTGTAGCTCGAGCATGATTTCATTGTTCAGCTGTTGTGCGCACTGTAATTTTAATGAACGGTTGGCATCTACACTGACAGATTAAATTAAATGTAAAATGTCAGTGCTTTCATGGGGATTACTTTCAGGATTTCATTAACCTCTGGTGATTTCCCGGGATTACATGTTAACTTGATTACTGGACTTGATCCTTTGTGATAAACAGTGCTGGCGGTGACTATGCCAGGTCAAGTCCTTATGACCTGAGCTTAGGAATAACTGACTGAGTAGCTAGTCTACTAGTTAACTCACACTGACATTAGCTAGTCTACTAGTTAACTCACACTGACAATAGCTAGTCTACTAGTTAACTCACACTGGCATTAGCTAGTCTACTAGTTAACTCACACTGACATTAGCTAGTCTACTAGTTAACTCACACTGACATTAGATAGTCTACTAGTTAACTCACACTGACATTAGCTAGTCTACTAGTTAACTCACACTGACATTAGCTAGTCTACTAGTTAACTCACACTGACATTAGCTAGTCTACTAGTTAACTCACACTGACATTAGCTAGTCTACTAGTTAACTCACACTGACATTAGCTAGTCTACTAGTTAACTCACACTGACATTAGCTAGTCTACTAGTTAACTCACACTGACATTAGCTAGTCTACTAGTTAACTCACACTGACATTAGCTAATCTACTAGTTAACTCACACTGGCATTAGCTAGTCTACTAGTTAACTCACACTGATATTAGCTAGTCTGCTAGTTAACTCACACTGATATTAGCTAGTCTACTAGTTAACTCACACTGGCATTAGCTAGTCTACTAGTTAACTCACACTGACATTAGCTAGTCTACTAGTTAACTCACACTGACATTAGCTAGTCTACTAGTTAACTCACACTGACATTAGCTAGTCTACTAGTTAACTCACACTGACATTAGCTAGTCTACTAGTTAACTCACGCTGACATTAGCTAGTCTACTAGTTAACTCACACTGACATTAGCTAGTCTACTAGTTAACTCACACTGACATTAGCTAGTCTACTAGTTAACTCACACTGACATTAGCTAGTCTACTAGTTAACTCACACTGACATTAGCTAGTCTACTAGTTAACTCACACTGACATTAGCTAGTCTACTAGTTAACTCACACTGACATTAGCTAGTCTACTAGTTAACTCACACTGACATTAGCTAGTCTACTAGTTAACTCACACTGACATTAGCTAGTCTACTAGTTAACTCACACTGACATTAGCTAGTCTACTAGTTAACTCACACTGACATTAGCTAGTCTACTAGTTAACTCACACTGACATTAGCTAGTCTACTAGTTAACTCACACTGACATTAGCTAGTCTACTAGTTAACTCACACTGACATTAGCTAGTCTACTAGTTAACTCACACTGACATTAGCTAGTCTACTAGTTAACTCACACTGACATTAGCTAGTCTACTAGTTAACTCACACTGACATTAGCTAGTCTACTAGTTAACTCACACTGACATTAGCTAGTCTACTAGTTAACTCACACTGACAATAGCTAGTCTACTAGTTAACTGACACTGACAATAGCTAGTCTACTCGGTCAGTCACACTGACATTAGCTAGCCTACTCGGTCAGTCACTCTTACAATAATTAGCCTACTCGGTCAGCCACTCTTACAATAACTAGCCTACTAGGTCACTCACTCTTACAATAACTAGCCTACTAGGTCACTCACTCTTACAATAACTAGCCTACTCGGTCACTCTAGGACATTGCTAGAGTAGGGGGCTGCGTGGTCTTGAGGTATGGTGTCCGCCTCGAGTGCTGGAGGTCCCCGGTGATTTTATTCACGTGGACTTCTAGTAATAAAATTTCCCTTGGTCTCTAAAACTACCGGACAGTAAGCGAGAGGCCACCATGTCTAAGACGTGACAGTATGAGACAGGCCACCATGTCTGAGACGTGACAGTATGAGACAGACCACTAAACCATCACTACAATTGAGCAGAGCAACCCACTGGCTTATCCTGACAGGCGGGGAACACGCTCCCAGGGTTGCCACTTTTTTTGACCAAAAGTATCTAGAAACGGCCCAAACAACATCCATAAATATCTAGATTTCGTTGGAAAGTATCTAGGAAAAATATCCAGATTGAGAAAGTAAGAAATTACATATGTATTGATGTGACTGCCGCTCTCCCTGGCGAAAAGTGTACGGCTGTCGCCGTAATCCCGTATATTCTCGTGAGTAACGCAGCTGCGCCCGAACCGACAGCGGTTCGAGCCGCCCTGGTAACTTACAGGGGTATGTGAGCCGGTCGCTCAGAAATCTATGTCAAACTACTGAGCGTAATCTTGCCTTGTACATCAACAGCAGCTGAAAAATTCTGATGTTGACTGCACCATCCTGTAAGGGATATGCAACTGTCAGCGTCCTAACTATTAGCTCCGTCTAGCTCACTGGACTTGGACAGGCAAATTACAACATCTACGTAACATACACTAATAACACATGAATGCAATCGGAAAACTGGCAGGAGCTATCTCCTGAACAATCATTTATTACAATATATTACAGGCTGACAACATGGTCGCACTTCACGCTCAAACACTCGTTCAACACCAACAGCCACGCGCTAGCTCACAATGGCGATCTTTACACTGTCGCCCGCATGATCATTCACAATCACAACTTCACATCATCCCGCACATATCACAGTTCGTACATTCCTCGAATATCAATACACAACGTTCATCTCCATCTATGCGTCACAAAATACTATCGTTCTATCGCTCTCTAGATCTCCACACGTCCGTCTCTATTCGCTGCCTCACACACACCCCCTTTCTCCTCATTGACCTTCCCACATCACGTGGCTCTGTTCACGGGCTTCTTGCCTGACCGTCCGCTAGCCAAGCCGTGGTGTCTCTTACTGCCCTTTACCTCAGCTATGCTTACACTGACTCTCGCTTACATACCGGCACTTACATTCTTCCTTACATATAAGACCATGACAGCAACATTAAAAAGAAAATTGATGTGACTTACCTATAGAATCATGTCCTCATCTTCACTGATGCCTGTCTCACAAGATGCACTTAGCTTGGATGATGAAGTTGAAGCTTCAGATTCAAAATGACTCTGGTATGCTTTAGCTGTTCCAATTTCTTTTATTACACGATCAGGGAGCTGATAAGTTGAACAGCATTTTCCTGCTCTCATCAGGCCAAATCTTATTGTCAATATAGCATTTAAGAGATCAAGTTTCATCCTGTTTCTTAGTTTACAATTTGTATAATTCATAGTACTGAAAACTCTTTTCGCATCAGCATTTGAATGGGGTAGTATCATGGCAGACATCAAAGAGCTCACAGAATGGACTGTTACCTGAGACATCTTTAAATTGTCTTACTTCACTCCAAAAAGCTTCAGTTTCTGTTTTGTTTGTCCAGTCAACCAAATTTATTTTTGTTAACTAATATTCTGCTTCCGCCACACTATTATCAGTAGCCCCTAAAAATTTAATAACTTGACAATATTTAGGTATGTCCTTTACTGGCGGAAGAATGTTGTTAATAGAAAAGAGTGAAATATTTTTCAATACATCTAAATTTTCAGGAAGTCTCTGCTTCAGCTGATCGAAAAATAAGACAAGGAAATCTTGACAGCGCTTTCTTAAGTTGTTCTCTTCATTTTCTGTTAACAGTTATTTTGTTTTTACACCATCAATTTTTGATTCGATTTGGTATCGCAGGTATGGCTTAGGAGCCAAATAGCTCTCTATAGTGCAAGTGAACAAGTCAGCTTTACAAGTTGGCAATATAAGTCTTTTACTAATTGAGTGAAATAGCAAAGTGAGGTCGTCAAGTAATTTAACTTTATCAACATTTTGAGATTCCAATAGTTTATTAACTTTTCGCACTTCACTTAAAATGGGTTGTGAAAAGAGAAGGAATGCCATTTTTTTTTTCATCACTGTACATTCCATATAGTATTTCAGCTGTGTAGCATTTTCATTTTGTCTTGTTATTTCGAAGTGTGTCTTCAACTCCAACCATCGGTTCACAATTACTTCAACAGCTGGTTGAATTGATAACCATCTAGTTTTGCAAGAATTTTCAGTGGTGAGGAACTATCATTTAATGCTTTATATAAATGATTATATTGCTGTTGTCTGACAGATGATTTGGAGAACCAGTTATGTGTTTCAGCAATAAGGAATTCCAAATTCCTTGGTAAACATTCTGACTGATGAGGCATGTGATAATGCTAGCTGCAAGGAATGACACGCACATTTTATGAGGATTAAAGATGGGATATCTTCCTTCAATTTTGCATACACGGCATGGTTGATACCGACCATTACCGATGCATTATCGGTTCAAATTGCAGCCAAATTCTTTAAGTTTTTTGCTTACTGACCAAAAGTTTCTTCAGTTCCCTTATGCGCCCTTTTACTCATTACCGGGGGGGGGGGGGGGGGTTGCCAGATTGTTGAGCGTTGACCCAAGTCAGTTCAAAGTTTAAATAATGGCAGTTACCATAATTTACGCGCGTCCAGACCAATCATAAAATGGGCAAATGACACCGAAAGAAAAGTAAAATCTAGAAAGTATTCAAAATATCCGACTCCAAATGAAAAGTATCTAGAATTGCATCCAGCATCCAGACGTCAGAAAACGGTATCCAGACGCCGGCAAAAACCTCTAGATCTGGATATAAAATATCTAGAATGGCAACTATGCGACGCTCCCATGTATTGACAACTTTGCGAGGCGTGGAAGTTAAAGGGAAACCACTGCATTGTCTCCCAAGGCTTTATGAATCACTGTAGATTAGAGTTAGAGAACGACGTTAATGGCGGTCTTATGACATCCTCGTCCTGTAGGGACCACATGCTCTACAGTAATCAAACTACTGACTGCACCACCAAACCGAACACATTTAGAACAATCTCAAGATTCGCCTAAGACAGATGTCATTCGTATGGCTAAGCCAACTTTGTGTAAACAACTAGACATGATAGATTAAAATTACCCTGCTCGATAATTTAACTTACTGTGGGAATATTTTTATTTCAACTTGAAGAATTTATCTCCTTGCTAAAGAAAAGAAAAGTTAAATTATATAGGAAAGGAAATAGAAAAATTACATCATGCAGGAAAAGCAATAGAAAGTTAGATTATGTAGGATAAGAAATAGACAAGTTAGATTGTGTAGTACAAGTAATAGATCAGTTAGATTTTGTAGTACAAGAAATATAAAGATGAAAATGAATATGTTAGGCATGAAGGAGAGGAAGGAATGTGACAGAGCAAATACAGACATTGACTCGGGGCTGATAAACACGGAAGAGAGTCGTTCTGCCGTCTGACGGAAAAAACAGTCCAATCAAATCGTGCCTAGTGTGATCAATGCAATATAGCAAGTGTCAGACACTGACAGTATCCTTGGCATACGCGGCCACATCAGGCTTGAAACAGTGTATTCCCTTAGTGAATGTAAACACACAAGTCACACACGATTGATTGCCTGGTATATTATTCCCTTAGTGAATGTAAACACACAAGTCACACACGATTGATTGCCTGGTATATTATTCCCTTAGTGAATGTAAACACACAAGTCACACACGATTGATTGCCTGGTATATTATTCCCTTAGTGAATGTAAACACACAAGTCACACACGATTGATTGCCTGGTATATTATTCCCTTAGTGAATGTAAACACACGAGTCACACACGATTGATTGCCTGGTATATTATTCCCTTAGTGAATGTAAACACACAAGTCACACACGATTGATTGCCGGTATATTTCGCTACATCTCGTCAGGTTATACTGCAGAGTTATATCCCATATGAAGTGAACAAATTAATAATACTGAATAACGAAGACACAAACAATAGATTGCACGATTTATTGCTTGGCATATTTCGCTGCATCTCGTCAGGTACATACTGCAGAAATCACACAACTTACGTGAATTAATTAGATAAATCCTTCAAACTGAAATATACACATGTTCGCACAGTAATGTCGATTGTCTACCACGGTAATTTTAAACTGACTAACATGTCTTTCTGCTTCCACAAGGACGGCTTACGAAGGTTGATTATTATAGCTTCAGCAAACTTTAACAATCGACTACTTTGTGTGTTGAACAACACACGGAAGGCACTGTTTCTTTCAACCACGTGACCGCTCTCGAGCACATGTCTCCCGACCGATGAAGCCAGACTTTTCTGGTGTGTCGGCCTGCCTAGGCTACCATCTTCTGTGTGTAGTATTTTGTCCAACCAATTCGGAATATGTTCCGAAACCCTGCAATGTAACTGTCGCTCAGTTCTACCTATGTAGATGGCCTCGCATCTGCATGTAAATTGGTAAATACAATTTGATTTGGCGTACAAAGCTACAGGTTCTTTTACTGCTGGGATGGGGATCGGTGTGTTTCGGTACCTGATGACTAGAGTTGCAGCACAGAATGTTCGCCCGACTGCTGTGGTGAGCCTGTCCCGCAGACGTTGCATTACGTCATATCATCGGAAGGTTAGCTGGATGAATACCTTGAGTTTAGGGACTGTAGTTACTTCAGGTTTCGGTTTGGGCTGTTGGCAGTGGCGCTTTATAAATCCTGTGGAGTACCCATTCAGGGTTAAGGCATTCTTCAGAGTTTCAAATTCCTCTGTCAGTGTGTCCTGGGTGCATATCTTCCTAGCACGGTCAAACAGGGTCCGTACTAAGCCCGGTTTGTACTGGACAGGTGCGAAGCTCTGAAAATTTAAGTATTGGCCAGTCTATGTTTCTTTGCGGTATACCGATCTTTGAATTGTGCCGTCTGCTCTACGTCTCATTAGGATATCTAGAAACGGCAACGCTTCGTTGTGTTCGTGTTCCATAGATAAAGAGATGTTTATATGTGTCTCGTTCATTGTGGCCTGGAGCGACGTTGCTTGTAGTTCGTCTGTGGTGATAATTAGTATATCGTCCACGTAACGACGGTAAAAGGCCAAGTTATTGATTTCTGAGGATCTCTTTTCTTCTAAGTGTGCCATGAAGATGTCCGCTAGAATAGGTCCAAGTGGGCTCCCCATGGCCACTCCGTCAATTTGGCGATATGACTTGTTTAGAAAGTTGAATTGTATGTTGGCAGTACATAATTTTAATAGCCTCTCTAGAATAGCTGATGGTATGCCTAGTTTTAGTTGTTTGTCTCTAATGCGTTCGCTTATTATATTCACGGTCTCATCTAATGGAACGTTGGTGAATAAAGAGGCAATATCCATGGATGCTATGTGTTTGTTATTTATGTCCATAGTATCCAATAATTCCACCAGTTCGAATGTATCTTTGAGTGTTCTTGGATCGAAGGACTGTCGTACTGGCTTTAAAATTTCGGCTAGCCATCTCGCCATTCGGTGTTCTGCGGAGTTAACCATGGAAAGGATCGGTCTTAGTGGGATGCCGGGCTTGTGAAGCTTGGGTAGACCATACATATGAGGAGTGTGCGAGCCACGTGGTGTGAGCGTTTTTGCAGTGGCCTCACTGATGAGTCCCGCATTCACAAGTGACTGGATCTCTTTCCTCATTTTTGCATCCAGGTCCTCCGACTTGTTGACTATTTGCTCTACTCTGAATTTGGATTCATCTGATAATATTTCATCCATTTTTCTCTGGTAGTCTGATATGTCCATCAGTACTGCACCACTCCCTTTGTCAGGTTTCAATATTACGAGGGTCTTGTTAGCCTTTAACGCTTTTAAGGCAGTAAGGTGTTCTTTGGTCAGCGGACATGTCTGTTTAGAGGGTGTTGTGCGATACTGGTGTTCTAAATCTACCAGTTTGGCCTTCAGCCACCCGACCGACTCAGCAGAAGTAGGTGATAACTTGGAGACTTGATCAAACAACATTTCAAATTGTGCTTGCGACTCAACACGGTTAATGTGTTTTGGCTCTATGCAGCTTTTCGTTATTCAAATTCATCACGGGAAAACATTGTTTTAATAATACTGAAGCTGAAACAATGAGTACACATGATCACAGGTATTTTTCGAACGTGGAGCATCCGTTTTTCCTACGATCACTTCAAATTGAAAACAGTCTTTGTTTTTTTATTCTTCACAAAACCGACTGGAGCCGCCTAATTGTTAAGGCCTCACTATATTTGAGCATTCGTTTATTGTTCGTCAATTACATCACATAAAACGCATTTTCTTTGTTTATTTTATGGACGTAGTTTATGAAGTGTATGATCTGTTTAAGTCCCCGCTAATCACTGGTATCATGAAGGCTAATAGACTACAATGGCTGGGGCAAATAGAAAGAATGGAAGATAATAGGGAAACAAAACTCGCTTACACTCAGGAAATAAATGACCGTAGACCCCGAGGTAGACCAAGAAGACGGTGGAGAGATAATACAAATACAGACCTACAAGCACTTGGAATCAACGACTGGCAAGAGAAGGTCCACCAGAGAGACGAATGGAGACGGACTGTATCTGCAGCAAAGAACCTCAATGGCTCGGAACGCTGGAGAAGAAGAAGAAGAAGAAGAAGAAGTTTATGAAGTGTTGAGAACTAGCCGAGGAGGGCGCGGTGAGCCGAGGTATCACAGTGGCGAGCACACTGGCATGCAGGCCCGGCGGTCAGGAGTTCAAGTCCCCTGTAAGGCGAAGACACTTTGACCGACTGAGGTTGGCAGGTGGACCCAACCTAAAGCAGGAACTAGAACTTGTCCTGGTCAGTGAAGGCGGCCGGCCCTGGTATTGACCACCATCATCATCCAGTGCCCATAGGGCTCACAATACCGAGCCTGGACCATGTGCCTCAAGGCGCTATATGGGGTCCTGTAATATTTTCTTTAACATAATAATAATAGTAATAGTAATAGTAATAATAATAATAATAATAATAATAATAAAAACATATCATCGAAGGTAGAAGGTGATGGAGTGGGGTGGCACCAATGAACACGTGTGGTGTGTGATTCTTGCACTCCTCGTCCGCTGCGGGACGCTCATCTCAACATCTCCACAGTCACGTCTGCCACTGAACTCTGTTGCCTTTCCTGGTATTGTTGGGGTATCACTAGTGTTCATAATTGTTGTTGTTGGTGTATCACTGATGTTCCCAGTTGTTATTGTTGTTGTTGGTGTATCACTGATGTTCCCAGTTGTTATTGTTGTTGTTGGTGTATCACTGATGTTCCCAGTTGTTATTGTTGTTGTTGGTATATCACTGATGTTCCCAGTTGTTATTGTTGTTGTTGGTGTATCACTGATGTTCCCAGTTGTTATTGTTGTTGTTGGTGTATCACTGATGTTCCCAGTTGTTATTGTTGTTGTTGGTGTATCACTGATGTTCCCAGTTGTTATTGTTGTTATTGGTGTATCACTGATGTTCCCAGTTGTTATTGTTGTTGTTGGTGTATCACTGATGTTCCCAGTTGTTATTGTTGTTGTTGGTGTATCACTGATGTTCCCAGTTGTTGTTGGTGTATCACTAATGTTCACAGTTATTGTTCTTGGCGTTTCACTGGTGTTCACAATTCTTGTTGTTGGTGTTTCACTGATGTTCACGGTTGTTGTTGTATCTGTCACGAGATCGCCATGAGTTAACCAGATAATGATAATACCGACGTTTGCTTGGCGTATATTTTCTAGGCCACAACAGTCGTACTAACAGAGTAAACACAGCTGCACGGGTTACATCGGGGCAGCACATATACACATTTGGTGGTGAGTGAGAGGAATGGATACACCGCGTTGGCAGTTCATAAACATTGAAATCACATAGTCTTGGCCGCTCAGGATATGGAATGGTTCCATCTGTTATCTATAGTTCCGGACATCAGGCGAAAGGGCGGCTGGGAGTGTCACCACTGAACAGAAGATTGACAGTTTATCAACAGGTCGGAAGTGCCCGACTAGGGAGAAAACGGTCAGACTGTCAGTGGGTATTTCCCGACATAAAACGGAATGGCAGATTTGACTGTCACCACATGACAGAAAGTTGAGGGCTGGTTATTAGAAACAGTGGAACACCTGCAGTACATCAACAACGTCACGTGCACAATGTAAGGTTGTTTGGAAAACCATGATTGGCAGCTTGGTATCGAAACCCTTTGTTGAAACTGTACAGTAACTCTCTAGATTGTTTTGGATGTCAAAACCAGTGGTGACAAATATAACATTGATGGATCCAGGGAGGATGGATCCCTGACAAGGGAGGGTCTGCCAATATGCCACCTGTGTGGGCATAAAGGATAACGTCACGTGGCCAACTTTGGTAGTTTGCCATATAAACCCGAGTTGGGGCCAACTAGGGGGACTTGAAAATGTGGCTCTAGTCGGAGTGCAATGGCACTGCAGTGCTTAGTAGAAATAATATCTACCGTGTGTTAATTAGTGACTTAATTTTACACGTGCCTGTAATGGCAGATGTAGATATGATTGATAGGACTGCAGTAGTGCCATTTAAGGTATAACCTATTATATATTAGTTCTAATTACTTTAGGCAGTAGCCGTGTTAAACTATAGTGTGATGATTAGCACTGTTAGTGGAAACTAGTTAGAGTAGAATAGTGATATTGGCTCTGCTAAGGTGAATAGAATACTGAGGTTGCACTCTGTTTATTGGTCTTTTCTTATCATAGCCTGATTCGGCCCTAGGTGGGTAGCTAATCTGTTCTAGGACATAGTTTAGTTAGCTAAAGATCATTAAGCAAGGCGATAGGCTTACACTCAGCCGAAAGGATCAGTGACTAGTACTATCACCAGATGTGTTGTTTCTATCCTAGGTTCCCTACCAGATCCGAGGAAACTCAACAAGTTTTTTAGGAAAGGTTCAAATCCAAGTCGGAAGAACACCAGTGGAACAGTCAATAAAGTTTCATACAGAACGTAACTAAAGCTAGAAGGAAGATGATTCACCAAAGAGGGTGATGATTGTTGATGCACCACACAGCATCAGATAGTAGTAACTAACCGAGAACATTAATGAGAATAGTTACCTAATGTGATATAATCTCGTGTAATAGAACACAAGACATGATACTTGAGGCTAGATAGACACGAGTGAGGATCAAGTACATTAAAAATTAACATTAATCTGTGTACACACTACAAAGGACTTGTGCATTTTTTTATGAACGATAGGAACGGACATTGTGTAGGGTGCAACCGGTCCATGATTAACTGTTTATACCACCGGTGTCTATTTCGGATGTTCATGAAATGGGATTACCAGAGGTCTACAGAGGCAAATCAGTATCCAGCAGGATGGTTTCGGCGCTGGGTGAGAAGTACATGTTCTGACGTAACGTGCTGTGGTCTATCCTTGCTGGGATCAGCTGACTGGGTTGTTGTCTGAGAGTCCGATTCTACACACTTTATAGAACACGTCACACATTTTCTTCACATACACGTCTCATATACGTTACACTTTTCTTTTAATAAATTAATCTTTATTAATTTTTAGAAGCAAGAGTTGTTGAGTATGATGCGTTGGGGAATTATGAGAGGGGGCATAGTACGACAGTGAGAGAGTGATAGGAAAAGGTGTCCATAGGCTGATGGAGTGTGTTGAACGGAAGCTGGTGGATTCTCCAGAATATTAAAAAGGAGGAAAATATTATAATGTGGGTGTCGGCTCTCTTCACTCCAGGGACGACACCGTAAAGGAGGACACGACAGTATCATTGATGTTCACATCACTGAAGTTCACAGTTGTTGTTTTTTATATATCACTGATGTATGTTCCCATTTATTGTTGTTGGTGTAATGTGCATCATTCACGTCTACAATTATTGTAACTCATTCCCCGTTTTCACACCTACTCTCAACATTCTTCTGTTTATTCTCTCGCGCTCTAATCCTCAACACTCCTCTCTCTCTCTCTGTGTGTTTCTCTCTCTCTGTCTGTCTCTCTGTCTGTCTCTCTCTGTCTGTCTGTCTGTCTGTCTCTCTCTCTCTCTCCCCCCCCCCCTCTCTAATTTATACATATGTTATCAATCTATCCAACCCCATCTGATGGTGTGTGTGTATGTATGTATGTGTGCGTGTATGTTGTATGTGTATGTATGTGTGTGTATGTGTGTGTGTGTCTGTCTGACTGTCTGTCTGTCTTTGTGTGTGTATGTATGTATGTATGTATGTTTGTTTGTGTGTGTGTGTGTGTAGGTAGGTAGGTAGGTATGCATGCATGTATATGCATTCCTGCCTGTCTGTGCGTATGTGTGTGTGTTTGTGTGTGTGTGTATCTGCGCGAGCGCGCGCCTCCGGTAGTATCATTAACATATGAACAGCCCTTCCAGAAACACAAATACAATGGCTTGTGTTAATCTGAGCGGTTTATAAGATGCAGACACGGCATGCTTGTGCGCGTGTGCGTGCGCGTGCGTGCCTGTGTGTATGCCTACACTTCACAAAATGCACAGAATATGAGTTGAGAGACAAGTGAAATGTGTGCGAATGTGTTTCCATACACAGGCCTACTTGTGCCTGACCCTATAGAGACGTCAGCCCGACAATGTTGGTCAGATCGATAGTGGAGCTGTCTCCACACGAAAGTATGCTACAGTCGGCCTGGCCTGGCCCCGCGGCCTGGCCTAAAGGACCTCATCTGATTTGTGCTGATATTATCTGACTATTTTCTATCTTTAGAATTCTGTAGGGTGATAATTCCTTATTGTCCCAAACTGGGAAACTGAGAAGGGAAAATAGCTTGACGATACCACGTGATCAATTATGGTAAACGGTTTTATCAGCAACGAACTGGGTCAACATTTCTGCCCGGGATAATTCTGATTTGTGACTAGTTAGTCATTGATAGGAGGTATTGATCTGCGCTCATAGCATTACAGGAAATGTGCAATATAAACAGACAATATAAACAGTAAAATTTATAGGGGACTTGAACTTGTCTCGATAACAACGTTTCAATATTTGCCAGGTCCGCCATCCACCTGAACCCACAACTATGGAATACGGACATTACTACCCGCCATTTTAGTCATTAATTTATATTAGCAAAGTATATTTTCAGAAGTATACTACTACTACTACTACTACTACTACTACTGCTGCTGCTGCTGCTACTGCTACCACCACCACCACTCCTACTACTACTAATACTACTACTATTACTACTGCTGATGCTGCTGTTACTACTACTACTACTACTACTACTACTACTACTACTACTACTACTACTGACTACTGCTACTACTACTACTCCTACTACTACTACTACTACTACTACTACTACTACTGCTACTGCTACTACTACTGCTACCACCACCACTACTCCTACTACTACTAATACTACTACTATTACTACTGCTGATGCTGCTGTTACTACTACTACTACTACTACTACTACTACTACTACTACTACTACTACTACTACTACTACTGCTACTGCTGCTGATGCTGTTACTACTACTACTACTACTACTACTACTACTACTACTACTACTACTACTACTACTACTACTACTACTACTACTATTACTACTACTACTACTGACTACTGCTACTGCTGCTACTACTACTACTACTACTACTACTACTACTACTACTACTACTACTACTACTGCTGCTGCTGCTGCTGATGCTGTTACTACTACTACTACTACTACTACTACTACTACTACTACTACTACTACTACTACTACTACTGCTGCTGCTGCTACTGCTACCACCACCACCACTCCTACTACTACTAATACTACTACTATTACTACTGCTGATGCTGCTGTTACTACTACTACTACTACTACTACTACTACTACTACTACTACTACTACTGACTACTGCTACTACTACTACTCCTACTACTACTACTACTACTACTACTACTACTACTGCTACTGCTACTACTACTGCTACCACCACCACTACTCCTACTACTACTAATACTACTACTATTACTACTGCTGATGCTGCTGTTACTACTACTACTACTACTACTACTACTACTACTACTACTACTACTACTACTACTACTACTGCTACTGCTGCTGATGCTGTTACTACTACTACTACTACTACTACTACTACTACTACTACTACTACTACTACTACTACTACTACTACTACTACTACTACTATTACTACTACTACTACTGACTACTGCTACTGCTGCTACTACTACTACTACTACTACTACTACTACTACTACTACTACTACTACTACTACTGCTGCTGCTGCTGCTGATGCTGTTACTACTACTACTACTACTACTACTACTACTACTACTACTACTACTACTACTACTACTGACTACTGCTACTGCTGCTGCTACTACTACTACTACTACTACTACTACTACTACTACTACTACTATTACTACTACTACTACTGACTACTGCTACTGCTGCTACTACTACTACTACTACTACTACTACTACTACTGCTGCTGCTGCTGATGCTGTTACTACTACTACTACTACTACTACTACTACTACTACTACTACTACTACTGCTGCTGCTACTACTACTACTACTACTACTACTGCTGCTGCTGCTACTGCTACTACTACTACTACTACTACTACTACTACTACTATGCTACTGCTGCTGCTGCTGCTACTACTACTACTACTGTTTCTACTACTACTACTACTACTACTACTACTATTACTACTACTACTACTACTACTACTACTACTACTACTACTACTACTATGCTGCTGCTGCTGCTACTACTACTGCTTTTGCTGCTGCTGCTACTATTACTACTACTACTACTACTACTACTACTACTACTACTACTACAGTACTACTACTAATACTACTACTACTACTACTACTACTACTACTACTACTACTACTACTATATATATATATATATATATATATATATATATATATATATATATATATATATATATATATTAATAATAATAATAAATGTGACACTACTGCAGATTTTATTACTGCTATTACAACTGATACTAATATATAGAGAGAGATGTACTTTTGGCGTGTACCGCCACAGGAAATAAAAGCGAGCGCCATCCATTAAGTCGCCACCATTCCCAGGCAGCTGCTTGATAAACGCCGTCCTGGCAGTTTCCTGGGTAAATGGATTCCTGGCCAATTTCTCGTTAAGGCATTGGAGGCCAATTTCTAGTTTGAAATCAATAAAATCCTAGAAGTGAACTAGCGCTGTCCTCGTGTGGAAATGACCTACATATGGGATTTCCACAAATCCTGGACTCACATGAAAATGAAAAGTATTTGTATAAAGTAAGTCGAGACGTAGACACAGATGAAATACAAAACATATGAAATATAACACTTATGATGTAAAATCTGTATAAAAGAACCTGCCCATGTGTACGCCAAATCTAAGTGTATTTATCAATGTGCATGCAGATGCCAGTCTACCTACATGGGCAGAACAGGGAGGCAGTTAAACAAACGACAGGGTGGTCGAACACATACCCAACTGACATACAAACAGTCAGGTATATGTAGCTCCTGTCAAAAGATGAGACACACTAAACACGGACACAGTGTACATACTTTACAACGGACTCCATAAAGATGAACAAACATCAATCAATCAATCATGTGCCATGCCGGAAAGTGTGGGCGGTCATGACTCGCCATTTCACTCTATCACCAGAGTCGTGGATCAGCTCAGTGTTCCTGTCTCGTCCATGCCATGTGGCCAAGCCATCCAGGTATTTTCCTCTCGGTCTTCCTCTTGGTCTGTTCCCTTCGATCTTGCCAGTTGTCACTAAGTTCTCCAACCCATTTCTTCTCATAACATGTCCAAAAAATGTTGACTGTCTACGTCTAATTTCTCTAATCAGTTTTCGATTTTCATTTGTCTCCTATAGTACTACTTGGTCATTGGTTTTTCTCTCTGTCCATGGTATTCTTTGCATTTTCCTCAGAAACCACATTTCTGCAGCCATCAGATGTTTTTCAGCTTGACTGCTCATTGTCCAAGTTTCACATCCATACAAAAGAACAGGCTCTATGTAGCACCTCAACTCTATTTTTTTCGTTTCCATTGACATCTTTTTATTGGTCAGAATGTTTTTCATCTTGCTAAAGGCTACTTTCGCCATGGCGATTCTTGTTCTAATCTCTACAAGGCATCTCCTATCAGATGATATGACTGTTCCAAGATAATTGTACCGATTCACTTGTTGAAGAATATTCCCATTTACTTGTATATTACATTGTGGTACTACGTTCTTCCTAGTGACGACCATAACTTGTGTCTTTTTACAATTTAATTCTAACCCCAGTTGCTCACCGTGTACAACAACCGCATCTACTAACTGCTGCAGATCCTGCGCATTGTCTGCAATCAATACTGTATCATCTGCTTATCTAATGTTATTGATGTTTCGTCCTCCAATGCTGATTCCATTTATATCGTCTATATTTCTGAAAATATTTTCACTGTATAGGGAAATAAGATCTGAAGAAATTACACATCTCTGCCTAACACCTCTCTTAATAGGCTGATATTGTCCCGCTTCATTATCAATCCTTGTGGCAGCTTGATCTAAAATCACAGAGTGAAAATCCCCCAAAACAAGGGACAATAAAAAAAATATATAATAATAAAATAATAAAATAAAAAATAAGTATTATAGGACACAACAAACGACGTTTCATCGGAATGGGACAATACAGACAAATCTAAAGGAAAAACATAAAATTATAGAATAATACTAAAACACAACTCCTTCGTTGCCAAGAAGACACAAAATTTGGGTTCAGTACGGGTTTGAAAGGTGCTCTGTTTCTACAAAGGTTGAGTCAAATTCAGCTGTAAAAGTGCCAAATAAGAAATGTGTGACCAAATGTGATCAAACAGCCAGATATGAATGAACATATCTTTAGGGAAGTCAGCAGTTATAGAGAAGTATCTACAACATTATTGATTCCCACTGGATGGATGCATCCCAGAGAGTTTATTAACTGGCTTTCAATTTTACGCCTAATGAAATTGTTAGAGAAGCATGGCTTCTATACTGTGGCCCATACATCGTCAACTCCCTTGTGGTCAGAAGAATTGAAATGGTTTGGGACAGGATTGTCAGAGTTTTGAATAATATCTCTTAGGTGTTCCCTAAAGCGGTCGGCAAGCCGTCTACCAGTCTGTCCAATATACTTCATGTCATGTCGTTTGCAGATAAAAACATATATTAGGTTGTGGGATATGCATGTGAATGAATCCTTCAACGAAATGGTGTCTAGGGGGAATGTAATCACTGGCATCTGAATAACGTGTGGGTATGTCAAGCATGTCTGTTGATGACATTTACAATTTAAAACATGACTATAGTGCCCTATGGTAATTTTTCGCCGAAACAAATTTCTCAGTGTCCGCCTTGTTCATAGTCTCCTCTCTACAGTTACTCCATCTGTGGGTACATTTAACTTTTTAAATTGAAACATTTAACACCCACAACATACCCCATGTGGGTACATTTAACTTAAATTTTATGACACCTGGGAGACTGCAGCCAGAGACCGAAATTCGTGGCGTGCATCATTACGCAAGGGTGCAGTCATATGTGAGGCAGCCAGGACTGCAAGAGCTGTGAATAAAAGACAGGACAGAAAAACCACTGCAGGAAATCCTCCTCCAGAAACGTCAAGCATTCTTTGTCCACATTGTCAAAGAACATTTCGAGCCAAAATAGGCCTTATCAGCCATCTTAGAACCCACGGGTCCATACTTTCAACCCCACTGGATGAAATGAATGGTCATCATCATTCTTGATGGACAAACAACAACATCACATTTAACTGTTGCGTGATTTTTGCAGTATGTACCTGACGAGATGCAGCGAAATATGCCAGGCAATAAATCGTGCTATCTATTGTTTGTATCTTCGTTATTCAAATTCACTAAGGGAAAACATTGCTTTGAATTGACGTAGTTCTCCAGATATTGTTGTAGTTCTCCAGATATTGATGTAGTTCTTTAGATATTGATGTAGTTCTCCAGATATTGATGTAGTTCTCCGTATATTGATGTAGTTCTTTAGATATTGATGTAGTTCTCCGGATATAGATGTAGTTCTCAAGACACTGATGTAGTTCTCCAGACACTGATGTAGTTCTCCAGAAATTGATGTAGTTTTACAAATACTGATGTCATTCTCCAAACACTGATATAGTTTTCCAGATATTGACGTAGTTCTCCAGATATAGATGTTCTCCAGATAGAGATGTAGTTCTTCAGACACTGATGTAGGTCTCCAGAAATTGATGTTACATTGGCACCTTGCCGTCTTGACAGACGATAGTTTGTGCTTTAAAAAGGCATAATATCTTTTACCTCTGGCGGTAGCGAATGTGACTGATAAGGCCAATTTGCGCTGTAAATGTCCGTTCACAGTGGGTGCATGTGAACACGTGGCCATTTCCATCATCATGCACCATCTTACGTCTCACACGCTCGGTGTGTGACTTATCTGCAATAATTTTCTCCTTTGTCTTTATTCCATTTCTGATGTTTGCCCTCCATGCAACACGTTCAGCGGCGACTTGCTCCCAATGTGCATTATCAATGCCTGTATCAATCATGTCCGGCTCACACACATCTTTGTATCGTAGTAGAGGCCGACCATGAGATCTCTTACCCATCTGTAATTCACCAAAAAAGATTTCCTTTGGTATTCTACCATCATCCATCCTCCTAAGATGTCCTATCCATCTAAGTCTACGAAGACTGAGCATGGAATAAACCGTCACACAACCTGATCTTTCCAATACTTCAGTATTTGTGATTTTGTCTTGCCACTTAATACCAAGAATTCTTCGCAGACACCGCATATGAAAGCTGTTTAAACGTTTCTCTTGGTGTTAGTAAGTTGTCCAGGTTTCACTGCCATAGAGAAGAGTACTAAGGACACAGGCTTGGTAGACAAGGACTTTTGTTTTGGCAGTAAGCTTCCTGTTCTCCCAGACTCTTTTTCTTAACCTGTTCATTGTTGTTGCTGCCTTACCAATCCTGATGTTGATTTCCTGATCTAGGGATAATTTGCTATTTACCACTGATCCTAGATATGTAAAATGGTCTACCATTTCTAGTTCGGCGTCGTCAATAAAGATTGATGGTACCCAATTTGCACATTGTGACATAATCTGTGCCTTCTTTTTGCTAATTGTTAAACCAAATTCAGAACAAGCATTGGAGAATGCAGATAGTAGACATTGCAATTCTTCCTCAGAGTGGGTCGTAACTGCAGCATCATCTGCAAAAAGCAACTCTCTGATCAATACCCTCCTAATTTTATTCTTGGCCTTCAATCTCTGAGCATTGTAGTGGCCGCCATCTGAGCATGAGTGAATGTATATACCACCATCCTGATCATGAAAGGCATATTTCAGTAGAAGTGAAAAGTATATTCCAAAGAGGGTGGGAGCTAGTACACAACCTTGCTTAACTCCACTCTTGATTTCAAACTCTTCAGAAGTTGCACCATCAAACTTAATTATACCCTTCATGCCTGTGTGGAACGATTCCACAATGGACAGAAGAGGTGGTGGGCAGCCAATCTTCTTTAGTGCCTTGAACAGACCCTCACGACTGACCAAATCAAATGCCTTTGTGAGGTCGATGAAGGCAATAAACAGTGGTTGATTCTGTTCACGGCATTTTCTTGCATTTGTCGCAATGATGATATCATATCAATGGTAGAACGGTTCTGTCGAAAGCCACACTGTGATTCGGGGTAGACTTGACCTCCTAGGACTTGAAGTCTGCGCAGAACAATTCTGGCAAATACCTTTCCAACAATACACAGAAGTGAGATACCCCTATAGTTGTTGCAGTCGCTCCGATCACCCTTGTTCTTGTACAGTGTTATGATGCTTGAATCTTTGAAATCCTGTGGGACTTGTCCTTCTCGCCAGCATAGCTCTATTAGCTGGTGGATCTGTAGAGTGAGTGTGTCTTGCCCACTCCTGATAACCTCTATTGGAATCCCATCCTTACCTGGAGCCTTGCCAGATGCAAGTTCATTTATAGCACACTTAACTTCTGTTATGGTGGGAAGTGTGTCCAGGTGGTCAAGAGTTGGTAGAGCCTCTATGGCGTTGAGGGCATCATCCGCTAGTTTGGTGTCACTTGAGTAAAGCTCCAAATAGTGCTCTACCCATCTGTCCATCTGCTGTTTCTTATCAGTGATGATTTCTCCAGTCAAGGTTTTCAATGGTGCACTTCTTTTGATCACTAGACCACAGGCTTTCTTTATTCCTTCATGCATGCTTCTTATGTTTCCCTTATCACTTGCGATTTGAATGGACTCACATAACTTGATCCAATAATCATTTTCACACTGCCTGACAGCCTTTTGCACATCCTTCCTAGCTAGCCTTAGCTCACTCAGAGTGTTACGCGTTGGTCTTTCCTTGTTTCTTGAGAGCTATTATCTTCTTATCAATCAAGGGCTGCAGAGTCTCGCTGTTGGCCGCAAACCAGTCCTGCCTCTTATGATCCACAGTGCCGTAAACACCTACGGCAGTTTTATAAAGAGTTTCCTTAAGTTGACCCCACTTTTCATTTACTGTACAATTTTCTGGTGTATCAATGAAAGCGTCTTCAAGTTGCTGTTGAAACTGAAAGCACTTTTCAGGATCGTGAGTGTTAATAATATTAATCCTGGGGCTAGATTTGTGTTTAGCTGTGTAGATTCTCTTTGAATCTTGAAATTGATGTAGTTTTCCAAACACTGATATAGTTTTCCAGATATTGATGTAGTTCTCCAGATATCGATGTTCTCCAGATATAAATGTAGTTCTCCAGACACTGATGTAGTTCTCCAGACACTGATGTAGTTCTCCATATAGAGATGTATTTGTCCAAGTATTGATGTAGTTCTCCAGATATGAATGTAGTTCTCCAGATATGAATGTAGTTCTCCAGACACTGATGTAGCTCTCCAGATAGAGATGTAGTTCTCCAGACACTGATGTAGTTCTCCAGAAATTGATGTAGTTTTCCAAATACTGATGAAGTTCTCCAGACACTGATGTAGTTCTCCAGACACTGATGTAGTTCTCCAGACACTGATGTAGTTCTCCAGACACTGATGTAGTTCTCCAGACACTGATGTAGTTCTTCAGACACTGATGTAGTTCTCCAGACACTGATGTAGTTCTCCAGACACTGATGTAGTTCTACAGACACTGATGTAGTTCTACAGACACTGATGTAGTTCTACATACACTGATGTAGTTCTCCAGACACTGATGTAGTTCTCCAGACACTGATGCAGTTCTCCAGACACTGATGTAGTTCTACAGACACTGATGTAGTTCTCCAGACACTGATGTAGTTCTACAGACACTGATGTAGTTCTCCAGACACTGATGTAGTTCTACAGACACTGATGTAGTTCTACAGACACTGATGTAGTTCTACAGACACTGATGTAGTTCTCCAGACACTGATGTAGTTCTACAGACACTGATGTAGTTCTCCAGACACTGATGTAGTTCTACAGACACTAATATAGTTCTCCAAATATAGATGTAGTTCTCCAGACACTGATGTAGTTCTACAGATACTGATGTAGTTCTACAGACACTGATGTAGTTCTCCAAATATAGATGTAGTTCTACAGACACTGATGTAGTTCTACAGACACTGATGTAGTTCTACAGACACTGATGTAGTTCTCCAGACACTGATGTAGTTCTACAGACACTGATGTAGTTCTCCAGACACTGATGTAGTTCTCCAAATATATATGTAGTTCTACAGACACTGATGTAGTTCTACAGACACTGATGTAGTTCTACAGACACTGATGTAGTTCCACAGACACTGATGTAGTTCTACAGACACTGATGTAGTTTTCCAAATATAGATGTAGTTCTACAGACACTGGTGTAGTTCTACAGACACTGATGTAGTTCTACAGACACTGATGTAGTTCTCCAGACACTGATGTAGTTCTACAGACACTGATGTAGTTCTCCAGACACTGATGTTGTTCTACAGACACTGATGTAGTTCTACAGACACTGATGTAGTTCTCCAAATATAGATGTAGTTCTACAGACACTGATGTAGTTCTCCAAATATAGATGTAGTTCTCCAGACACTGATGTAGTTCTACAGACACTGATGTAGTTCTCCAGACACTGATGTAGTTCTCCAGACACTGATGTAGTTCTCCAAATATAGATGTAGTTCTACAGGCACTGATGTAGTTCTACAGACACTGATGTAGTTCTCCAAATATAGATGTAGTTCTACAGACACTGATGTAGTTCTACAGACACTGATGTAGTTCTACAGACACTGATGTAGTTCTCCAAATATAGATGTAGTTCTACAGACACTGATGTAGTTCTACAGACACTGATGTAGTTCTACAGACACTGATGTAGTTCTCCAGACACTGATGTAGTTCTACAGACAATGATGTAGTTCTCCAGACACTGATGTAGTTCTACAGACACTGATGTAGTTCTACAGACACTGATGTAGTTCTCCAAATATAGATGTAGTTCTACAGACACTGATGTAGTTCTCCAAATATAGATGTAGTTCTCCAGACACTGATGTAGTTCTACAGACACTGATGTAGTTCTCCAGACACTGATGTAGTTCTCCATACACTGATGTAGTTCTCTAAATATAGATGTAGTTCTACAGACACTGATGTAGTTCTACAGACACTGATGTAGTTCTCCAAATATAGATGTAGTTCTCCAGACACTGATGTAGTTCTACAGACACTGATGTAGTTCTCCAGACACTGATGTAGTTCTCCAGACACTGATGTAGTTCTCAAAAATAGATGTAGTTCTACAGACACTGATGTAGTTCTACAGACACTGATGTAGTTCTCCAAATATAGATGTAGTTCTACAGACACTGATGTAGTTCTACAGACACTGATGTAGTTCTACAGACACTGATGTAGTTCTACAGACACTGATGTAGTTCTCCAAATATAGATGCAGTTCTACAGACACTGATGTAGTTCTACAGACACTGATGTAGTTCTCCAAATATAGATGTAGTTCTCTAGACACTGATGTAGTTCTACAGACACTGATGTAGTTCTCCAGACACTGATGTAGTTCTCCAGACACTGATGTAGTTCTCCAAATATAGATGTAGTTCTACAGACACTGGTGTAGTTCTACAGACACTGATGTAGTTCTCCAAATATAGATGTAGTTCTACAGACACTGATGCAGTTCTACAGACGCTGATGTAGTTCTACAGACACTGATGTAGTTCTAGAGACACTGATGTAGTTCTACAGACACTGATGTAGTTCTACAGACACTGATGTAGTTCTACAGACACTGATGTAGTTCTACAGACATTGATGTAGTTCTCCAGACACTGATGTAGTTCTCCAGACACTGATGTAGTTCTACAGACACTGATGTAGTTCTACAGACACTGATGTAGTTCTACAGACACTGATGTAGTTCTACAGACACTGATGTAGTTCTACAGACACTGATGTAGTTCTACAGACACTGATATATTTCTCCAAATATAGATGTAGTTCTACAGACACTGATGTAGTTCTACAGACACTGATGTAGTTCTACAGACACTGATGTAGTTCTCCAGACACTGATGTAGTTCTCCAGAACCTGATGTAGTTCTACAGACACTGATGTAGTTCTCCAGACACTGATGTAGTTCTCCAGATATTGATGTAGTTCTCCAGATACTGATGTAGTTCTCCAGACTTGTTTATTGAAACCTTCCGTGACTGAACGTGGCGTTGACGAACATCAACATGTGCTACAGAAACATATTCTGGCTGTAAAACTCAACATTTACCTGGCACATCCGTGCACAGCTGTGTTGTGGTTGCATACATTGAGTATCTGCCACAAAGTGGAACCATTTTACAGCACTTGAATCTATTTCTGGCACCACCATTAGATAGACCGGCTGGTTGATAGCAGTGCTGTCAGAACTAGTAGAATCATATCTGCCATGATTGGTACTCTCTCTCTCTCTCTCTCTCTCTCTCTCTCTCTCTCTCTCTCTCTCTCTCTCTCTCTCTCTCTCTTTCACTTTCCCATTGTTTTCTCCCTCCCTTACGAAGTCAATGCAAAAGGAAGATTACAAATATCTGAATGACTAAAATATTATTTTAAAAAACACCAATGAAATCAATCATGCGATTTAATCAGCGAAAACAACAGGACGAATAGAAGGCGAGGTTCCATAAATGATGACAAAAGACGGAATATAAACGTTACATTTACCAAGTGAAAACACAAAACGGAATACAAATGTTACATTTACCAAGTGAAGACACAAAACGGAATACAAATGTTACATTTACCAAGTGAAGACACAAAACGGAATACAAATGTTACATTTACCAAGTGAAAACACAAAACGGAATACAAATGTTACATTTACCAAGTGAAGACACAAAACGGAATACAAATGTTTTATTTACCAAGTGAAGACACAAAACGGAATACAAATGTTACATTTACCAAGTGAAGACACAAAACGGAATACAAACGTTACATTTACCAAGTTAAGACACAAAACGGAATACAAACGTTACATTTACCAAGTTAAGACACAAAACGGAATACAAACGTTACATTCACTAGGTGAAGACAAAAGGATGAACACAGATATTGAACTCACTAAGTAAAGACGGCTGCAGGAATATAAACTTTCATTGACTTAGTGAAGACAAAAGGAGGACCCCGATGTGAGGTTAATAAAGTGAAGAGAGAAAGAAGACAAGACACGTGAGCACTTGTCGGGAACGAATATACACGTGAAGATCAATGCAAACGCCTGTACTTTCCTAGAATTACGACAAGTGGGTGGACGAGACAAACACAGACCAGGAGCTGCCTCCCAGGATGAGCAGAGCAGACGATCGAAGCCTGTGACAAGTCCTGGTACATCGTGATCGGAAGCAATTACAGGGCCAACCTCGTGAATGTCACTCTCTGTCGTCATCGGTCATGTGGTTGTGTGTCCCGAGTAGACGTACACATCTCTACATACAATATCACACTGTCTGGTCTGTCGACATGTTGTCTGCTGGTTTATATCTTCTATCACGTGTAGACGTACAAATCCCCACATATAATATCACACTGTCTGGTCTGTCGACATGTTGTCTGCTAGTTTATATCTTCTATCACGTGTAGACGTACAAATCTCTACATACAATATCACACTGTCTGGTCTGTCGACATGTTGTCTGCTGGTTTATATCTTCTATCACGTGTAGACGTACAAATCTCCACATACTATATCACACTGTCTATCGACATGTTGTCTGCTGGTTTATATCTTCTATCATGTGTAGAAGTACACATCTCCACATACAATATCACACTGTCTGGTCTGTCGACATGTTGTGTGCTGGTTTATATCTTCTATCACGTGTAGACGTACAAATCTCCACATACAATATCACACTGTCTGTCGACATGTTGTCTGCTAGTTTATATCTTCTATCACGTGTAGACGTACAAATCTCCACATACTATATCACACTGTCTGGTCTGTCGACATGTTGTCTGCTGGTTTATATCTTCTATCACGTGCAGACGTACAAATCCCCACATATAATATCACACTGTCTGGTCTGTCGACATGTTGTCTGCTAGTTTATATCTTCTATCACGTGTAGACGTACAAATCCCCACATATAATATCACACTGTCTGGTCTGTCGACATGTTGTCTGCTAGTTTATATCTTCTATCATGAGTAGACGTACAAATCTCCACATACTATATCACATTGCCTGGTCTGTCGACATGTTGTGTGCTGGTTTATATCTTCTATCATGTGTAGACGTACAAATCTCCACATACTATATCACACTGTCTATCGACATGTTGTCTGCTAGTTTATATCTTCTATCACGTGTAGACGTACAAATCTCCACATACAATATCACACTGTCTGGTCTGTCGACATGTTGTCTGCGTGTTTATATCTTCTATCACGTGTAGACGTACAAATCTCCACATACTATATCACACTGTCTATCGACATGTTGTCTGCTGGTTTATATCTTCTATCATGTGTAGAAGTACACATCTCCACATACAATATCACACTGCCTGGTCTGTCGACATGTTGTCTACTGGTTTATATCTTCTATCACGTGTAGACGTACAAATCTCCACATACAATATCACACTGTCTGGTCTGTCGACATGTTGTCTGCTAGTTTATATCTTCTATCACGTGTAGACGTACAAATCTCCACATACAATATCACACTGTCTGGTCTGTCGACATGTTGTCTGCTGGTTTATATCTTCTATCACGCGTAGACGTACAAATCTCCACATACTATATCACACTGTCTATCGACATGTTGTCTGCTGGTTTATATCTTCTATCATGTGTAGAAGTACACATCTCCACATACAATATCACACTGTCTGGTCTGTCGACATGTTGTCTGTTGTTCTATCATGTGTAGACGTACAAATTTCCACATACAATATCACACTGTCTATTCTGTCGACATGTTGTCTACCGAGACTGACCACAAGACTGTTCTATAACCTGGGGCAGAAGGACAGGTTCCAATTATCGAGGAGTCCACGGCATGCTTCATGGCCCATGTCATGTTAGCAATCTACAAGGCCATCTCTATAATGTCATCTCTATAATGTCATCTCTATAATACCATCTCTATAATGTCATCTCTATAATACCATCTCTATAATGTCATCTCTATAATGTCATCTCTATAATGTCATATCTATAATGCCATCTCTACAACGTCATCTCTACAATGCCATCTCTATAATGCCATCTCTATAATGTCATCTATACAATGTCATCTCTACAATGCCATCTCTACAATGTCATCTCTATAATGCCATCTCTACAATTACATCTCTATAATGCCATCTCTACAATAACATCTCTATAATGCCATCTCTACAATTACGTCTCTACAATGTCATCTCTATAATGACATCTCTATAATGACATCTCTACAATGCCATCTCTATAATGCCATCTCTATAATGCCATCTCTACAATTACATCTATATAATGTCATCTCTACAATGTCATCTCTACAATGCCATCTCTACAATGTCATCTCTACAATGTCATCTCTACAATGCCATCTCTACAATGTCATATCTACAATGTCATCAATACAATACCATCTCTATAATGCTATCTCTATAATGTCATCTCTACAATGCCATCTCAATAATGCCATCTCAATAATGCCATGTCTACTATGCCATCTCTACAATGTCATCTCTACAATGTCATCTCTACAATGTCATCTCTACAATGTCATCTCTACAATGCCATCTCTACAATGTCATCTCTACAATGTCATCAATACAATGCCATCTCTATAATGCTATCTCTATAATGTCATCTCTACAATGCCATCTCAATAATGCCATCTCAATAATGCCATGTCTACTATGCCATCTCTATAATGCCATCTCTATAATGTCATCTCTACAATGTCATCTCTACAATGCCATCTCTACAATGTCATCTCTATAATGCTATCTCTACAATGTCATCTCTACAATGCCATCTCTATAATGTCATCTCTACAATGTCATCTCTATAATGCCATCTCTACAATGTCATCTCTACATGCCATGTCACAGTCTCACATGAGGGCGGTATTAACATAAAGATAATAGAGAGTTGAGAAGGGATAGAACTCCAGCTAAAGGGAAAGAACCGAGTCACTCGAAGGCTCGAATAACCCAGAGCCTTCTCGAAGGACCGGTCAGCGTGTCCACAGCGCCGTGGACACCGATGGAGCCCGCCGGGTGCGGGGTCCACGAGAAACTCGGAGAGAGTTACCACCCGTGTCGGATTGCGACACGAGTGGAAAGGCAGACACGGACTGGACATCGAAGAAGCAACAGGGCTTACCTTAAGGGAGACTTGATAGCTTAAAACCCAAGTGTATTTAGGGTTACGTTAGATAGCTGATAGAGTTGTTGTAATGATCATGTATTATTGCTTTATTGTAAACTCCTGTGATACGCAACTCGAGGGTGCTGGCTGCGAAAACCTTTCTTCACCAGCTGAATGTAACGTAATATAAATAAATGATGTTAGATTGTATCTGAACGGAGTTTGTTGCCTGTATGAGCCCGAGTTTCATTCCCCTAGGTATCTATGACGGTGACAATAATGCTATCTCTATAATGTCATCTCTACAATGCCATCTCAATAATGCCATCTCAATAATGCCATGTCTACTATGCCATCTCTATAATGCCATCTCTATAATGTCATCTCTACAATGTCATCTCTACAATGCCATCTCTACAATGTCATCTCTATAATGCTATCTCTACAATGTCATCTCTACAATGTCATCTCTACAATGTCATCTCTATAATGCCATCTCTACAATGTCATCTCTACAATGCCATCTCTATAATGTCATCTCTACAATGTCATCTCTACAATGCCATCTCTACAATGTGCAATGTCATCTCTATAATGCCATCTCTACAATGTCATCTCTACAATTCCATCTCTACAATTACATCTCTACAATTACATCTCTATAATGCCATCTCTATAATGTCATCTCTACAATTACATCTCTATAATGCCATCTCTACAATTACACCTCTATAATGCCATCTCTACAATTACATCTCTATAATGCCATCTCTACAATTACACCTCTATAATGCCATCTCTACAATTACACCTCTATAATGCCATCTCTACAATTACATCTCTATAATGCCATCTCTACAATTACATCTCTATAATGCCATCTCTACAATAACATCTCTATAATGCCATCTCTACAATAACATCTCTACAATAACATCTCTACAATTACATCTCTATAATGCCATCTCTACAGTTACATCTCTACAATGCCATCTCTATAATGTCACCTCTGTTATGTTATCTCCACTATGCCATCTCTATAATGCCATCTCTACAATGCCATCTCTACAATGCCATCTCTACAATGCCATCTCTATAATACCATTTATATTATGTTATCTCCACTATGCCATCTCTATAATGCCATCTCTACAATGCCATATCTACAATGCCATCTCTATAATGTCATCTCTATTATGTTATCTCCACTATGCCATCTCTACAATACAATCTCTACTGACCTGTAATACACACGTTTTCAGGTCAATTTTTCTATAGCAATGGCTGGATAGCAATAATGTCCTCATTTCTCAGCTGAGGTGGATGTGGGAAGAGTTTCGAATTCTAGAGGAGCCATCGCTATGTTAAGTGTTGTACTGTATAGTGGTTTCTCCTATATGTGTTGTTGTCCTTTTACTTCTGTGAGTTGAGATCCTGTGAATGTATTTATTTTTTCTTTTTTTTAAAACGTACTCGAGGTTTCCAGAAATGCTATCCAGAATGCTCTACATTGGCGCTTGTCGACATGCGGTGAACGCGTGCATAATATCTGTCATAAACATAGCTCGAGCAGAGACTGTAATCAACAGCTAAAATTAGACGGGCAGAGAGAGAGAGAGAGAGAGAGAGAGAGAGAGAGAGAGAGAGAGAGAGAGAGGATAACTGGAAAACGAGATCATTACAGGCACCGTATCGATCATGGTTGCCCTCTGTAGAATTGAAAACATGAAGCGGAAATATGTCAGAAACATTGATGACAACAAACTGCCAATTTAACGGTCAGACGAGGTTATGGATTGATGTGTGGGGCTCATTCTGTGGTCCCGAATATGCCGACAACAGTCGCCAATAACTGCCCCACTCCGGGCTCGGGTGTGGGAGATAGCTGCCGTACAGGAGCAGACAACACATGCACGAGAACACAAAACCTGGACCACAGACAGACAAATACTCGACGACAGCAGCAGAATACTCCAACGAGGAGGCGAGCAGAAACAACATCAGTTGTCAGAATTCAAATGGTGAAGACTTCTTCTTCTTCTTCTTCTTCTTCTTCTTCTTCTTCTTCTTCTTCTTCTTCTTCTTCTTCTTCTTCTTCTTCTATCATCATCACCTTCTTCGTCTTCTCCCATTTTCATCCAATCGAGCATAGACCATCCACTAACTCAAGCCAAGTCTGTCAGAATCTCCCAGTCTTCATCTCCCCCGCCTGGCGGCAACAACCAGGTACGACCGTGAACTTGACTAACAGTTACTACGCAGGCGATGGCCAGAGGTCAGCGTGGTGCACGAAGACCACGAGAGCGGAAAGCCGGGCCAACGAGGAATCACTGCGGGTAGCTTAGACATCCTAGGACCTCGAGACTGGACGGATATGAAAGAGTGTTGCTATGTATGAGTCAATGCTTGATGGACGAAAGTATGCTTTGTTGAGTAGAGTAAAGATTGAGTGAGTGTTATATTCGATTGTATTTATAAATTGATATATATATATATTGCATTGTATGTTTCTGGAAATGGCATTATCGCTAACTTTGAGCGATGCCTGATATGACTGCGTTTTAAGAAGAGCGATTAAAGTGTTTGAGTTATATCGCCGTGGGTTTGTACACTCATTATGTGTGTGTGAGTGTTTTCACGCCTGTTAGTGAACACGAGCCTTTGGTCATCTAAACAAGACCCTGACAGGAGTGAACGTGGGTGCATCGTCCGTGTTTGGACCAGAAGAAAGACGAGTGAACGTGGGTGCATCGTTCCTGTTTGGACCAGAAGAAAGACGAGTGAACGTGGGTGCATCGTCCGTGTTTGGACCAAAAGAAAGACGAGTGAACGTGGGTGCATCGTCCGTGTTTTTGAACGACAGATAAAAGATAGAAACGTGAGCAGCAATCTCCTCCCATCGTGTGCCATCTCCCGCAGCAATCTCCTCCCATCGTGTGCCATCTCCCCCAGCAAAATCCTCCCATCGTGTGCCATCTCCCACAGCAATGTCCTCCCATCGTGTGCCATCTCCCGCAGCAATCTCCTCCCATCGTGTGCCATCTCCCACAGCAATCTCATCCCATCGTGTGCCATCTCCCGCAGCAATATCTTCCCATCGTGTGCCATCTCCCGCAGCCAAGTCCTCCCATCGTGTGCCATCTCCCACAGCAAAGTCCTCCCATCGTGTGCCATCTCCCGAAGCCAAGTCCCTCCATCGTGTGCCATCTCCCGCAGCAATGTCCTCCCATCGTGTGCCATCTCCCGCAGCAATGTCCTCCCATCGTGTGCCATCTCCCACAGCAATGTCCTCTCATCGTGTGCCATCTCCCACAGCAATCTCATCCCATCGTGTGCCATCTCCCACAGCAATCTCATCCCATCGTGTGCCATCTCCCGCAGCAATCTCTTCCCATCGTGTGCCATCTCCCGCAGCAATCTCCTCCCATCGTGTGCCATCTCCCGCAGCCAAGTCTTCCCAACGTGTGCCATCTCCCGCAGCCAAGTCCTCCCATTGTGTGCCATCTTCCGCAGCAAAGTCCTCCCATCGTGTGCCATCTCCCACAGCCAAGTCCTCCCATCGCGTGCCATCTCCCGCAGCAATCTCCTCCCATCGTGTGCCATCTCCCACAGCAATGTCCTCCCATCGTGTGCCATCTGCCACAGCAAAATCCTCCCATCGTGTGCCATCTCCCACAGCAATGTCCTCCCATCGTGTGCCATCTCCCGCAGCAATCTCCTCCCATCGTGTGCCATCTCCCGCAGCAATCTCCTCCCATCGTGTGCCATCCCCCACAGCCAAGTCCTTCCATCGTGTGCCATCTCCCACAGCAATCTCCACCCAATTTGTGCCATCTTCCACAGCCAGGTCCTCCCATCGTATGCCATCTCCCGCAGAAATCTCCTCCCATCGTGTGCCATCTCCCGCAGCAATCTCCTCCCATCGTGTGCCATCTCCCCCAGCAAAATCCTCCCATCGTGTGCCATCTCCCGCAGCCAAGTCCTCCCATCGTGTGCCATCTCCCACAGCAAAGTCCTCCCATCGTGTGCCATCTCCCGAAGCCAAGTCCTTCCATCGTGTGCCATCTCCCGCAGCAATGTCCTCCCATCGTGTGCCATCTCCCGCAGCAATGTCCTCCCATCGTGTGCCATCTCCCACAGCAATGTCCTCTCATCGTGTGCCATCTCCCACAGCAATCTCATCCCATCGTGTGCCATCTCCCACAGCAATCTCATACCATCGTGTGCCATCTCCCGCAGCAATCTCTTCCCATCGTGTGCCATCTCCCGCAGCAATCTCCTCCCATCGTGTGCCATCTCCCTATTAATATCAAGTCTAATGACTGGGGATATAGGTCCGTCACTCCCTAGCAACGGGAATACGGCGATATGCTATTAGTACGGCTGCACCGGAAATTGTGACTAACAACTTCCGTCCGGTTCACAACGACCATAGCTGCTGTGATAAGCAGACCTTATATGAAGTGAGCTGCCATATCCAATTGCATCCTTGGTAGATTATACCAAAACCTATCTTAAGTGCTGCACTAAGACTGGGGGTGAGTGTAGTAACATAATAATTATGATTATAGTAAGAAGTGTGTACACATTTATATTCTGATATTGGGAAAACCCAAAACTTTCCCGACTTTCCCCGTGAGTTGCACATTTGTATATTGCGCTGGCGCCATCCAATAAATGAATATTTGTTAATAAACACACAAGTATTGTTTGACACTCATAGAAGTAGATGACAGAAGTAGCGATTAGAGGACGCACTAGAAAACATAACTATTGAAAGCTATAGTTACCAACAGGGGTTCGAGCCTGTCACCTCCAAATGACGACAACTCCTCGCTGTGTAATTCGACGCATGACCACTTTGACACCCCGAAATACAAAGGAGACACCTACGATATGCATGCAACATGTAATGGCCTGATAACAATAGACGACAGGCACAATGTGCTCCAGGCCAAAATGTACCTTCGGATCGCAGCTGACAGGGGGAATCTCTGTACGGAGCTTGACGTGATACCATGGGTCATAGGATGAGCAGAGGCAGGCCTTGGGTGGCACAAGCTGAAGACACAGCCAGCCAGGTCTGTTGGATGGGCAGGTCTTGGGTGTCACAAGTAAAGACACAACCAGCCAGGTGTGTGGGATGGGCAGGTGTTTGATGACACAAGAAAATACAATCAGCCAGGTGTGTGGGATGGGCAGGTCTTGGGTGGAACAAGCTGAAGACACAGCCAGCCAGGTGTGTGGGATGGGCAGGTCTTGGATGACACAAACTGAAGACACAATCAGCCAGTGTGTGGGATGGGCAGATTTTGGGTGGCACAAGCTGAAGACACAGCCAGCCAGGTGTGTGGGATGGGCAGGTCTTGGGTGGCACAAGCTGAAGACACAGCCGGCCAGGTGTGTATGGTGGGCAGGTCTTGAGTGGCACAAGCTTAAGACACAACCAGCCAGGGGTAAGGGGTGGGCAGGTCTTAGGTGGCACAAGCTGAAGACACAACAAGCCAGGTGTGAGGGATGGTCAATACATCGTGTAGAGAAAAAAAAGGTCGTGGTGCCTCCCAAACGAGTTACTGCCCAGAGTTATAGCTCAACTGGCCAGGTGTACAGAAGTAACCGTGCAACAGCCGATAGAAGACCATTCATGCCCTGGCCATGTAACCATGTACACTGATGGGTCGGAGGTCAAACAAGTGGGTCAGTTTTCCCCGCGAAGACAAGTGGACACAGTTTCTTTTAAGGGGAGAGGGGGGGGGGGAGAGTTTTGCATAGGCTACATCCAGCATCAGAAAGGAAGTTGAGGCTGTAGCGACAGCCTTCCGCTGCTTGGATACCAGCGCAGCCAGACATGTTGTGTTTGTACCGGACTGACAGAGTTTGCTTCGGAAAGTGGAAACTGGCTTATTCTGGTGGTGTGGCCTGCCTGGCTCGCCAGGAGGAGATTGTAAGCACGGCGTGAATGTTCTGTCCATGACATGTGGGGCAATGATGTAAGCACATCGTGAATGTTCTGTCCATGACATGCCGGTGTGTGTGGCAATGATGTAAGCACATCGTGAATGTTCTGTCCATGACATGTGGGGCAATGATGTAAGTACATCGTGAATGTTCTGTCCATGACATGTGGGGCAATGATGTAAGCACATCGTGAATGTTCTGTCCATGACATGTGGGGCAATGATGTAAGCACATCGTGAATGTTCTGTCCATGACATGTGGGGCAATGATGTAAGCACATCGTGAATGTTCTGTCCATGACATGTGGGGCAATGATGTAAGCACATCGTGAATGTTCTGTCCATGACATGTGTGGCAATGATGTAAGCACATCGTGAATGTTCTGTCCATGACATGTGTGGCAATGATGTAAGCACATCGTGAATGTTCTGTCCATGACATGTGGGGCAATGATGTAAGCACATCGTGAATGTTCTGTCCATGACATGTGGGGCAATGGTGTAAGCACACCGTGAATGTTCTGTCCATGACATGTGGGGCAATGATGTATGCACGTAGTGAATGTTCTGTCCATGACATGTGGGGCAATGATGTAAGCACATCGTGAATGTTCTGTCCATGACATGTGGGGCAATGATGTAAGCACATTGTGAATGTTCTGTCCATGCCATGTGGGGCAATGATGTAAGCACATTGTGAATGTTCTGTCCATGACATGTGTTGCAATGATGTAAGCACGTCGTGAATGTTCTGTCCATGACATGTGTGGCAATGATGTAAGCACGTCGTGAATATTCTGTCCATGACATGTGGGGCAATTATGTAAGCACATCGTGAATGTTCTGTCCATGCCATGTGGGGCAATTATGTAAGCACATCGTGAATGTTCTGTCCATGCCATGTGGGGCAATTATGTAAGCACATCGTGAATGTTCTGTCCATGACATGTGGGGCAATGATGTAAGCACATCGTGAATGTTCTGTCCATGACATGTGGGGCAATGATGTAAGCACATTGTGAATGTTCTGTCCATGACATGTGGGGCAATGATGTAAGTACATTGTGAATGTTCTGTCCATGACATGTGGGGCAATGATGTAAGCACATCGTGAATGTTCTGTCCATGACATGTGGGGCAATGATGTAAGCACATCGTGAATGTTCTGTCCATGACATGTGGGGCAATGATGTAAGCACATTGTGAATGTTCTGTCCATGACATGTGGGGCAATGATGTAAGCACATCGTGAATGTTCTGTCCATGACATGTGGGGCAATGATGTAAGCACATCGTGAATGTTCTGTCCATGACATGTGGGGCAATGATGTAAGCACATTGTGAATGTTCTGTCCATGACATGTGGGGCAATGATGTAAGCACATCGTGAATGTTCTGTCCATGACATGTGGGGCAATGATGTAAGCACATCGTGAATGTTCTGTCCATGACATGTGGGGCAATGATGTAAGCTCATCGTGAATGTTCTGTCCATGACGTGCAGGTTGCAAGGCAATGGCGGACTACTCCTGCTGCCTCTCTGGGCGGGGCGCTACTTAAGGATGAAGGTGACGTGGGGAAGGCTCTCTGGGATCTGGTGGGGCGCTATTTAAGGATGAAGGTGACGTGGGGAAGACTCTCTGGGGTCAGGTGGAGAGCTACTTAAGGATGAAGGTGACGTGGGGAAGGCTCTCTGGGATCGGGTGGGGCGCTACTTAAGGATGAAGGTGACGTGGGGAAGGCTCTCTGGGATCGGGTGGAGCGCTAATTAAGGATGAAGGTGACGTGGGGAAGGCTCTCTGGGATCGGGTGGGGCGCTACTTAAGGATGAAGGTGACGTGGGGAAGGCTCTCTCTGATCGGGTGGAGCGCTACTTAAGGATGAAGGTGACGTGGGGAAGGCTCTGTGGAACACTGCACATTAAAGCTGTTTAAACGTTTCTCTTGGTGTGAGTAAGTTGTCCAGGCCTCACTGCAATAAAGAAGAGTACTAAAGAAAAAGGCTTGATTGACAAGGACTTTTGGTTTGTCAGTAAGCTTCCTGTTCTCCCAGACTCTTTTTGCTAACATATTCATTGTTGTTGCTGCCTTACCAATCCGGATGTTGATTTCCTGATCTAGGGATACTTTGCTATTTACCAATGATCCTAGATATGTAAAATGGTCTACCATCTCTAGTTCGGCGTCGTCAATAAAAAAATTGATGGTACCCCATGTGCACCTTGTGACATAATATGTGACTTATTTTTGCTAATTGGTAAACTAAATTCAGAACAAGCATTGGAGAATGCAGATAGTAGACGTAATTCTTCCTCAGAGTGGGTCGTACCTCTCCAAAGCACAAAGTCTATGTTTAAATAAAGAAATTACTGATGTTAAAGTCAGCTTTATGTTTAAATAAATGAATGATTGATATCAAAGTCAGCTCTGTGGTTTTAAAAAAAAACATAAATTACTGATGTCAAAGTCAATGTTCAAATAAATAAATGATTGATGTCAAAGCCAGCTCCCG